>JADDOH010010586.1:0-116693 GCA_016648135.1 Agrypnia vestita
AAGAAACCTGTGTTTCCCTACCCGCCAAGTTTTCTCCACAACCAGCTACAGCCACCCACCGGCGGTTATGGTGGTGGATAGCCCTTGGTGTCACATCGAAAATATGCGAGTTTGGTGGGGGTGGCTGTGCGTGGGTGGGAGTGGGTGACGAAAATGTGCTTTCTAGCACATCGTTTTGTTATGGGAAGGGCGAAAATACTTCAGATTATTTAAAAATAGGTGCGCCGGTGAGTCTAGAAGGTTCCGGAAAAACCTGCTCTAGAAAGTTCTGGAAGGAGAAGGTTCTATAAAATTCCCGAAAGTTCTGTAAGGTTCTAAACTGAGTGGCGGAATGTGTCGGTGTGTCTAGAAGGTTCCTGTACATTCGATAAATTTCTTGAAAGTTCTGGAAGGAGAATGTTCTAGAAGGTTCGCGAAAGTTCTATGACTATCCAAACAGTTTACTAAAAATCTACGCGTGCGAAGCCGCGCGGGCACAGCTAGTACACATACAAAAACACCACGTGGAATTCTAGCCGTTATTACACGGATTTATAATTCCGTATCCTACGCTATAGAGCTCTAATACATATTTTTCTATTATTAGATCTGTCAATCTGACGTACAGAAAACAACGCCATCTTGGATGCTGAGGTCCAATGTAAGTTCTTTATTGCTATTTAAAAATCTTAAAGAACAAATAAGTTCTTTGAGATGCTTAAGTTGCAGTAACTCTTTTGGAAACAAACCATTATTTTAATATAAATAATAGTTTAGAAATTTTACAAACAAATAACATAGGATTACAATTAGTTAAATTAGAAAAATTGTTAATAGCAAATTAAATATTATGATTAATTAAATTTTAATTTTAATTGTGAACCTACATACGTTGCATCCTATTGAAGGGGTCATTGGCCCAGAAACATGTTGATTATTCAATAAATAGTGACTTTACACAAACCTTTTACCTTTTATTAATAATAATAATATTTCCAAAAAGTTGTTTCGCTATTGCTATAAGGAGGTGATGAAACGTTAAAATATATTTAATTAGTTATTAATAATATTTGATTTACTTTTGAGATTATATTTTGAACATTACTAAATTATGTTTTAGTAAATATTGAATTTAAGGAATTATTTAATATATTCCCCTTTTCAAAATCCCCATGTCAATATTTACCCCACACCCCGCCACGAACGAGGATCCCTTGATTTCTTTACATATTTAATTTATGAAAGACTTATTATGCGTATGTCCTGACGAAGATAAGTGTTAAAAATAATCAAAGCGGTTTATAAAAATTTATTTAACTTAATAATTATATGCGACAAGAAAATCAATGGTATAAACGCGAGGTTCTGAATTAGAAAGTACCTATTAGTTGTAACCCGTCAAAAATGACGAAACATTGGCTGGGGTCTTTGCTAAGCTCTAGAATATATTTTTGGACTTCCACGGAGATGGGAGTTCAATCGTCATCTCCTGCTTTTTAACTTGGTTTTTCAGCTGCAAATTCGAACGTTAGGAAATTAAGAACATTACACGAAGTTACGGGGATAGGCAGACGGAAGGACGGACAGAAAACGAAATTATTATGTTTGATTTATTTGATTATCCTGAAGCACGAGTAATTTTGTGATGTGTTACGTTACAGTATTTTGGTCTAATGATTTTAGTATATTAATTTTAGCGTTAAAAATAAAAAAATAAAATGTTCAAGTTTTTTGTTTGCAACATTGTGGAAATTCATTTTAAATATTTTTAAAAATGAGGGTAAACACAACACTGTTTTATTCCACTATTATTTATTTTGAATTGTTAGAACGTTTTCGGGATTTCTCCCATTGTCAATAACAACACGTTTACAGCCGAAAACGTTCTAACAATTCAAAATAAATAATAGTGGAATAAAACAGTGTTGTGTTTACCCCCATTTTTTAAAATATTACAAAATAAAACATTATAAATCATTTCTGTTACCCTGGTTCTTAGTCCATTTTGGTCCTTAAATCAAATCCTTAAGATAATTCAGTGCTCCACAAATAAATATTCTAGAAAAGTCGAGGTATGTTGATTTCGCAACAGATTATAACAATGAACTTTTAATATTAATTGTTTTAGATGTGATTTAGATTCTCCCCTCCTAACACGTTGTGCAATGAATAGTCCTGTACAAATATCGGCTAAACTGAAGGTATTCTCGCTATCAAACACTTTTTACTGACCTTGCAAGATGAATAGGTACTGTTTGGTAATTTGGCCTCTAGTATCTCTCAACTGAAATGTGATTTATGATTTAGATATTCAATAAATATGTTAACCTAAATGTGAGGAGCACAATCGCCGCATTATCTAATTAATTAATATTTCACAAACGTAATTGCCCGACATAACGATTAAATCCAATTTATGTGTTTATGTTTAAAATCCATCTCATAAAAAGGTACCTGTCTATTTCATACATTACGGAAAGAAATAATTAATTTTTACGACGAAGGATTATTTATTATTTAAATCAGTTATTTCATGAAATGACGGATTACATAGATGATTTTTCAGTTTAACCCAATTGAAAACAAATAAATTGCATTCTTTATTATTAATATTATCTAAATAAACATCCAACCTTTTTCTTCAGGGGTAGGCAGATGAGATAAAACGCCATGCTCTTCTGTACTGTCATATCATTTTTGCCTCATCCACTTTCATACATGTTCTCTTGCACGTTCTGCGGCATTTTATTTTGAAAAATATTTTTTTATATTTTTCTAAAAATACTACATTTAAATATATTTTTATAAATATATAAAAGCAAAATTTTGTGAGGTTACAACTGTGTCCGAGAAGATTATGGAAGAACATTTGTGGGCCAACAATCGCGTCTATTTTCATTGATATCAATCACTATCTTGCTATCATTATTGTATACTTCGTCAATACTGATGAATATTAAACAAAATTAAAACTTATATTACTTTAAAAGTTGGTAGAAATTATTTAGCTTCACATGCATCTACAATTTTTTTATTAAAATATTCCTAATATTGAATTTATGTAAATAAACATTTAACCCATTTCTTGACATTTTGCGTAGAAATCTTACACACACATAAATAGGTACGACCCATCTGTTTTGTGTAGAAATAAACAATTACTTATTATCATCATATTGTTGTCCTGAGAATAATTGGGAATGTTCGAAGAATTTTTTTCAGGGTAACCAGATTTTTCCGGACACGAATTTTACGTAATTTGAATGTAGGAAATTTAAAAAAAAAAACAAACAGGTGACAATATGATGAAGCTCTTTACTTAGTAGATGATTTGGAATGATATGAATCGTAGTGTATCTATCTATCTTTGTATCTAGTGTACATGTTAATAATTCGGATGAATGTCATTTACATATAAAGAAAATATCGCTTCAAACTCTAGTAAAAAATAGATATCGGAGACATTATCTGTAGGGATGACAAATTTCAACCACAAATGACATTGGTAAAGTCACACGTTGAACGAGATGTACAAAGATAACATTAATAAAAAAATATTGATTATTTTATTTGTATATATCTACTTTTATGTATACAGTTATACAGCATCCTGATGATGGAATGGTGATTTCTGAAACATGTTGGTGAAAAAAAAAACTCACATAAAAGTTGATATATACAAATAAAATAAACAAATTTTTTTAATTGTCAATCTACAATGTTGCTCAATCAATTAAAAAAAAGAAGATAACATTTATTTATTTTATTTTATTTAATTAATAAAACACACCTTGATTTGGGCTTTTACATTATTAAAAAAGAAGCAATGCTATCTAGGTTGACAAAAAATGAAAAATATCATCAAAATACAACAAATAATGGATTATACCTATACATGAGTAGCTTGTTCGTCTTGTGGTTAGGACTCTCGCCTCATGATCCAAAGGTCGCGGGTTCGAACCTCACTCCAGACTAACAAGTTAGTCCTATTTTCATAGCACAAGCGTTTAGCTTAGTTTGAAAATAGTAAGAATATTGTTGTGACACGTATTCCGTGTTCGCATCTCTATTTATTAAAAAAAAAAAAATATATATATATATATATAGGAAATCTACAAAATAGAAGATGAACAAATTGGACAAACAACAATTTGAAATATAAAGAACATCGAAAACAATTTTATACTCTTTTATACCGTTCACCTTTCCACCCATGTGGTTGACAATAATGGGTGGAAAGGTGAACGTTACATTGTGTAAAGTGATCACTCATCAAGCCACACGATAGGCCGTAAACCATATTTACACCCATAATGACTGCCATACCAACTTTTCCATATAAATAGCTTCGTTTCTTTGAAACGTATATTATGTCTTGATATAATTTGTCTTTAACTATAAGATACATGCGTGATTTTTTTGTTTATCTATTTTCTCCTTTTTACATGCTTTTATTTAACTCTCTTTGTCTGTTTGTAAGTTTGTTGTGTTGGAATCTTGTAATTGAATTTTCACCAACTTCCCGATTAGCTAGAGCTTCGAAACTTTCAATATTTTCCTAAAGTAGATGACTATATCTACATTATTAAATCATTTTCGACATGATTTGATCATTATTCCGATTACAATTAATAATTTTCCATTATTATTGAACATTAAATGCTTACGTTGCTTCGAGATTCACCAGTATAAGTATGAAAAAATGTTAATATTTCAAATTTATTAATTTTAGCCGGCAGATTAATCTTTGAAATTAGGCGTGGGAAACAAAATATCATATTCATACTAAATATGGCAAATAAGAAGGATGGTTGAAAGAATTTTATTTTTATAATAAGAAAATTCAGATAATCACAAATGTATGCAATGAAAGCATATAAAAGCATTTCTTCAAATATTTTTTTTGATTAACTTATTATTATATTTTGATAAAATTTTTTTGATTAACTTATTATTATATTAAGATAAATGGAAAAAAAATTTACACATTCGTAATTTTTTATACGTTGCATCCGATTATTTTGTGATGGGTCCGCTCTGCACTAAATTCTACAGTACACTGTACTAGTACTACATTATACTGAAGTATAAAATTCACACGTTTATTATTATGAAGTAAACTTCACACTACAAACTACATACACTTCAAACATCAAAGTATGCACTTCAAATCGCATACTTCAAATTTAAGTTGAAGTGTGACTTTTTGAATCATGTGAAATTTCTGTCCGATATTTTCATTTTTTTTTTATTGATATTTTATTATATTGATATATTATATGAAGTTGACATAATATTGTACATATATGATACACATTATTTAATTTTGATGGATTTTTTTCAAATTTTTTACAGTCCCATGAAAGTATAAACTTGTGTATGGAACCAGAAAATGTCACAAGTGTGATGGATAACCGTTTTTTAAATAATATATAATACACACATGTAAAGACATATATAAAAATATTTAAAGATAAGATTGTTGAGTAAAAATTACAATATTTAATTTTATTTGCAAATTTGATGTATATAAAACGATTTTTTGAAATCTTCCCCTTCTCGTTGTCAGAAATAATTTTTTTGGAACAAAATGATAAAATCTCCGAAAACTGAACACCTCCCACCCACCCGCAGCATGGATTTGAATATTTTATAGTAGTAAAGTTTTTGCGTAGTTATTCCTGTAGTTCATTGAAGTAGATTCTAATATTTAGCTACATGCACAATTATGTAGCACAACAATTGGCTCACATCATGTATTAAAGAGTTAAGATTGTTATTACGGTCATTAGACATATTTAACTGTAATTTCGGATACTTTATACGCACCGTATGTATTACATGTGTTACCGAGAAGCGAATTTCGACGTTTCGTTGGATACTTATCCAACGTCATCAGGAGGACGACCTTTACCCGCGGAGGTGGAGGTCGGACTGATTAAAGGTGCTGCTTTCTACGGCGTAAATTGTATGCACTTTTTTATGGAGTGTTCTCTTCTTCTACAATAGAGGTCGCCAGTGTGCAATATGTACTAGTTACGTCGGCGGATTTTACTGCGACTTCTCTCAAACAGTGTCGTTAGGACAGGGCGCCAAATACTTGATAGTTTGTAACTGTCATCTCTATTGAAATTGGGATGTTTGTATATTTCAATGGACTCCCTCACTAATCTGGGTATAAGGTACGGTTCTGTTGATAAGATTTTTGCCTTGTCAAATCTGATGAAGTGACAGAGATTCCCTTTGGATGCATGTTCGCAGATTGCCGATGTAAAGGTCGTCCTCCTGATGACGTTGGATAAGTATCCAACGAAACGTCGAGATTCGCTTCTCGGTAATACGTGCGGTGCGTATAAAATATCCGGAATTACAGCTAATCTCTTCATGTAGTTTTATTGAAGTAGATGAAGGGCGCAATGCTTCGGTACCTGCTACAAATGTAGTGCACACTTTGTAGTCTTCAAACCGGCGAGGTGGAGGTCGGACTGATTAAAGGCGCTGCTTTCTAGGGCGTAAATTGTCCTCCTCGTCGGTCGTCCTCCTGATGACGTTGGATAAGTATCCAACGAAACGTCGAGATTCGCTTCTCGGTAATGCATACGGTGCGTATAAAATATCCGAAATCACAGCTAATCACTTCATGTAGTTTTATTGAAGTAGATGAAGTGCGCAATGCTTCGGTACCCGCTACAAATGTAGCGCACGCTTTGTAGTCTTCAAACCGGCGAACGTGCGCGCGGTGTAGTCTTCATTGTGAAATGTAGTTCTGCCCTTCGAAGCATCCTATCTGAAACACAATCTCGCGCACAACAAAGCGTGATATCGAGATAAAAACATTAAGTCCCCCCATTAATTCCGGCGGTGCCGACCGCGGCTTACGCGCCTTGCAAAACAGTCGTGACTGCCGGCTCGCCATACAAATTCCGGATTATTTATTGGAGCAATCTCCGTACGGAGCCGCGGAGTCGATTACCATCATCCTAAAGTGGAGACGTATGCGCCGCGGATTGGGAAAATGGAGCGCGGCATTGGGCCCGGTACCCGGCCACAAGGTGTTGCGGAAGAGCCGTCTCTATTTGGTCGGGAGGCGGGTGATCCTAGATGGGACTGCGCGATTAAAAAAATTTCGAAAGTTATTGGTTTTGTTGATGCGCGTCTTTCTGCTATTTGTACTGCTTCTTGGAAAATCGATGGGAGTCTCACGACTCGTTTTCGACATCTCCGAAAAGTGTTTTATCTAGATTGTGCACAGATTGTCGCGCTGCATTTACCCCCAACCGGCGCGGCGGTTCGATAAATGAATAGATCCCAATAATTATGATTATATATACATAACAATGTTAAAAATGTTTAGGGAATTAAATGTAACTAGGCCCTGCGGCCGGCTATCTAGGCCGCTGCGCGGCCGATGGTAGCCGCTGCGCGGCTCGCTGCTTGACAACGTGGTCGACTATAGTAGTCGCTTCGCGGCTAGCAGTGACTGCTGCGCGGCCATTGGTGTCTACAATCGGCTGTCGCCAATGGCAGATGCCAATGGCGGCTATGGTGGGAGATTCGCAGCCAATGGTGGCCACTGCACGGTGTCTGCTTGCTGCAAGGCCATGCTGTCGGTTATGGTAGTCGCTTCGCGACAATTGATAGTTACTGCAAAAAGGTCTGATAGGTCTTAATGGCAGCTATCTATATATATAATAATTTCGTTGTCTCTCGGTCCGCAACATCCGAAACTTGTTGGAATTACAACTTAAATTGCGCAAAAGTCGTTGGTTTTTTTTCCCCGTGATTTTTCATGGGTATACGGGTGGTTTAGATACAATTAAGATAAAGTATTTATATAGTATTTCTAACCTATTAATAAGTCAAAGCGGAGTTTTAAAATTAATATTTTGAACATGCTTTAAAATTTATTATTAGTTCAAGTTAATTTATCAGTTGTCAATTGTCAAATTAACACTCTTTGCCATCATATTAAAAAACGTGGTCCATTTTTCTTAAAATTCTGAACAATTTTTTTTCGTATTTATCAAAATAAAACAATCACATTTTAAAAAGGATATTCTTGTACTAAATTTAAAGAAATATCTATCAAATACAATTTCATTATTTGTTCTTAATGCCGTTGTTATGTATGTTCTCATATTAAATATGTTCTGGAAAATATAAATTATCACTTCCGAACACGAAATTCTTATCTGAAAGACATGAATATGACAGTTAAATATCATACATAATTTTATGTAGGTACTGCACGTAATTCCGTAATCTAAAATCTGCGACTTTATTCATTTCATTCACTATCATATAACATTTTTCTAACAAAAAGTAGCTTTTTAAAGCGATAAATAGTTTATAGAGAAAATGTAAATATTTCGCTAACATAGCTTACGCCCATATTGCACCGAACTAACAACTGACAACTGGGTTATGGCTGGTTGACCATAACCAAAAAAGATATAGCGAAATTTACGAACAATTTTGAAACACAAATATGTATATTAAAAATTAATAAACGTGCATAAATATTAAGTACATTATTTTCATAAGTGACCATTTTTATTTTACGTGTATAATATTTCTACACATTAAATATTATCTTCATGTATTTTAATTAAAACAATCCATACTTCTCGCTACTTTATACGATTTCGCCATTTGTTTTTTTTTTAACTGGCAACAGAAATCATCTATCAGCGACATTGGTTAGCGTAATTAATATATAGATATTATTTCGGTATAACAATAAATATATTTTATAAATACGTAGAAAATAAAAAGTAGAGATGAAATTTCAATCCATAACGGTCGGTTCAATATTCTCCCCAAATTAATAGCTTTAGAATCCTGATCGATATTACAATATAACCAGACCTTTAATTTAAATTATATGCATAGTTTCTCATAAATAAAGAAACTAAATTATTGTAATTATATAATAATAAAATATTTTCTGACCTGACAAAAGTGAATATTTTAATTATTCGTAACAAATGTAAGTTCATAAACAACCTACATTTTGTTCAAACAGTAATCAATCAAAAAATATATACACATAATCCACCTGTCACTGTCCACATTGTTACAGATGACAATGAGTCATCTCTGCGTCACGTTTTACGTATAAATAATTGATGTCAAAGATTGCACATTCGCCAAGTACATCTCAATCAAAATTTGCAACGTTAAGAAAATAGCACGGCACATGATAATCCGTGGCGCATAAAGCTAATCGCAAATATTTATTAAATCCTATGGACACATTAATATCTTTGGAGTTGTAGCCCATTTTAAAAAACACTATGCAAGACGAATAAGCGAAATGTCAACCGATTTCAACCGAAATTGGTTTAGTAAAATTTATTAAAGAGTTAAGGTTGTTATTACGGTCGTTAGACATATTTAACTGTAATTACGGATATTTTATACGCACCGTATGTATTACCGAGAAGCGAATTTCGACGTTTCGTTTGATACTTATCCAACGTCATCAGGAGGACGACCTTTACCCGCGGAGGTGGAGGTCGGACTGATTAGGTGCTGCTTTCTACATTGGAGCAATTAAAAACAACAAGTCCAATACATCGGCAATCTGCGAATATGCATCCAAAGGAAATCTCTGTCACTTCATCAGATTTGACAAGGCAAAAATCTTATCAACAGAACCGTACCTTATACCCAGATTAGTGAGAGAGTCCATTGAAATATACAAACATCCCAATTTCAATAGAGGTGACAGTTACAAACTATCAAGTATTAGGCGCCCTATTCTAACGACACTAATTCAACCCTTGAGAGAAGTCGCAGTAAAATCCGCCGACGAAACTAGTACATATTGAACACTGGCGACCTCTATTGTAGAAGAAGAGAACACTCTACAACAAAGTGCATACAATTTACGCCCTAGAAAGCAGCACCTAATCAGTCCGACCTCCACCTCCGCGGGTAAAGGTCGTCCTTCTGATAACGTTGGATAAGTATCCAACGAAACGTCGAGATTCGCTTCTCGGTAATACATACGGTGCGTATAAAATAGCCGAAATTACAGTTAAATAGTAAAATTTATTTAAATACACAGTACAAAAACACTACTCACTCACAGTAAAACCAGAAACCAGGTAGCAGAATTAAAGAAAAAAATTTACTTGCACTAGATTTACAAATTGTTTCTCCCGGAAAGATATGTCACAACATACATCCTGAGGAAGGTGAAAGCAATGAAGCTGCAGTGGCCAGGAAATATTTATTTATTTTATTCTTAAACAAGGTATTGTTAAGGTAATTTAAGAATATAGGGGTATCATTACCAGTAGCAAACTAGCTGTATGCTACTAATTCATGAGAAAAGTCTACAGATGTCTTTGGCACATTCAATTTATTCAAACATTCAAATAAATTTGTTGTTCCACCAGATTTGGAACACCAAAAAGATTTGGTGTTCCAAATCTGAGAAACTTACGTAGAAATCTTTCGTACATAGAACTTTCAAAAATTTGATAATGTGGATTTTTTTACGATGGAATTGGTGAACATTGGTGAATTGTGAAGAGTTATATCAGAAACAAAATTAATTAATCAAGTAGAAAGACAAACAGAAAAACCAAATCCACGAAAAAACATTTTCCAATCCCGGTAGCAGCCAAATATTTTTTCGTAGATTTGGTTTTTCTGTATATCTTTCTATTTGATTAATTAATTTGTTTTTAAGTTTCACAGAACTTTGTTCTGAAAAAATTGCAACTTCACAATCAGAATGGTTTTTGAATAAAATATGAGTGATATAGGCGCATAGGCTATAATTTAGTGGCTTATATAGGATTGTGTGATAAAGTATTTTTTTTTACAAATATCTTGTATACAAAATAACAAATACAAGATTAAAAGACATAAATATTATGTTTTGGCCAGTGCACCAATTAAGCGTGTGACCATATTTTTATTCCAGGATTTAATTTGGTATTTAAAATTTTTGATGTAGGTAATTTATCATTGGATTATGTATAATCCGATCATAAAAAACATCAAAAATTTCAAACCAGGTTTAAATTTTGTGGAATAGAATTAAAAATTGGATTCAAAGTGGTTCGTCTATATGTAGTAAGTGTAATTGGAATTTTTAAATTGGGTTTGTTTATTCCTATAGCAATTATCATTTGGGTCGTTTTAAATTGTATATTTTTGTGTTTTTATGTATGTATTAGTGTATATTTGTCTATATCAGAAACATCAAATTTATTGAATATTTCGTCAGTCCTTGTTATGTTGGAGTCTTCAGGATAATGTTTATAACAGTTTTCTGGGTTGCAATAAGTAGATCGAGTGCACTCATTGCCGCTCTCTCCCATACAATTATGTCATGTTCTATGATTGACTGACGATTGCACCGTTTTAAGAGTTTTATACTAAGAATGAAACGAGTCCTGTAATTCGCTCGAACTTCTCTTGTATTATATTAATTAGCGAAAAAAATCAAGATCAAGCAGAATACCAAGGCGTAGTTTGGAAAAAAATGTATATTTTTTTATTTCATATATAATAAAAATAACCATCAAACAAAAAGAGTATACATAAAAAAGAATTTTTTTAAATTAAAATTTTTTCTAGGCATTATACTAAATGATTTGCATTTCTAGGTAGAAATTAATCGCTGGTGCTGACTAAATCATACCTAGAACTTACCTCCTCCTTCCTTTATAATAGTAAAAACAGTTATATTAATTAAAAATAAGTAGGTACCTATATTTCCCAAAAAAAGAAACAATTTTAAATTTTTTCGTTTTTTTTTACTCCCTTTGTTTTAACTCGTAGCGTGTGGTTGCTTGTCTGACGGAAAAACTTTGAATCGATTTTTAACCCTTTTCCCATGATCTAATCGATCTGAAACTTTGCAAGCAGACTCGTGGCGACAATCAAGAAGATCTATCAAATTTTCGTGAAAAAAAAAATATATTATTTGGAATAGGGCGATTAAGTCAGTGTTTTTTGTAGGTTAACATTGAATTAATTTCACTGTAGGAATAGGTAGTCTCTATCCAACCCCGTCATCATCCATGCAACTTTTCTTAATGTTTATTTAGTTCCATAAAATATCATATTATAATTTACCCCAATACATAATTTTGCATTAAAATTGATTGCAATTTATAAATAATAGCCACTTAATTTTTTTCATGACAAATTTTGCACTGTAATTTAAATTACTTTATGTTCACTATATTTTATATTATTTTGAGTTCTTTTTCTTCTTCTGTAGTCTTATATTGTCGCCACTTCTAGTATTGCATGAATGAAAATCTTTATTTAGTTTTATTCTGTTATTAATGTGTTTGGGCAATAATTCGTCTTATTCAAAAAAAAAATCAAAATATTATGTTTTATTCTCTGATTCTAACTTTGTCTATTAAACATTTTTCTTATTTTAATTTTTCTACCGCATTTCAAAATTATACGCATTGCTTTGTTTTGTATTGCTTTAGCATTCCTTCATTGCTTATGAATAATATGCTGGAACAATATTATCAATGTAACTCGTAGTGCAGGGAAATATTGCAGGAAGTCGGGGCCCTGGAAGAAGGAGAACATCGTGGCTGAAAAACCTGAGACAATGGCTTGGCTAGTATACTATAGTGCTATTATAGCCAACACTTTGGATAATGTCCGTTGAATGGATAGGGCACAAAAATAAGAACAACAATCAAAGTAATATAAATTTTTGGATAAAGATTCTTCTTTCTTCTTCCTAGTAAGAATACTTTATTTGCAATTGTCTCACAACACATTCAGTATTTTCTGTAAATGTACATAAATTTTGAAATTATAATAACATCCAGATATTTAATGCTGTCTACGTTTTTATAAACGACCTAAATTTTTTTATTTAATTTATGGTACAAATACAGTTCTTATATATAACATATCAGATTAAACATTTTTTTTTAAATACTTGATAGTCATGTAGACCTCATCAGTGAAGAGAAGCTCTTGAATCTGATGAGGGAGCCACAGTTCTTATCCTTGTTATAATATTTAGGTACATAGTGTATACAAAAGGTAAATTGATAATGAAAGTATAGGTTATTTTGAAGAAAGCTACAGGTTTAAATGATTTATGAATTTAAGTTAGATTTTATGAAAATTTTAATTTTTTGATTTGCTCTGAGAGGTTACTGATGCATCGTATCTCGATAGGTAAGTTATTATAATAATTAATGGCTTTATAAATATAGTGATGCTGCATTTGGGTTGTTTTACATTTAGGCATTATGAATTGGTTTCCATTTCTCATAAGTTTGAAATATTCCTGGTTTTCTGTAAGGTTTTTTTCTTTACATATTTGTAATATAGAAACTTGCTTGAAAATATCATCTACGTTTGGTACTGGAAACAATTTAAAGAGATCTTTTGTTGGAAATTGTTTTTTTTTTCAGTATTACTTAAATTAAAATTCTTTTGTGATATTTTTACTGAGTTTATGTTTTTCTTATAACAACCTCCCCATCCGATAACACAGTATATGAGTAGAGAGTGAACAATGGCGTAATAAACATTTAAAATAATTTTTGTACTTAAAATATTTCTTAATCTAACGAATATGTAGATACATTTCCTCATTCTTTTTACTAGTTCAATGATGTGTCTATTCCATTTGAGGTGTTGATCAATGATCACACCAAGGTATTTTGTTTCGTTATTGTTTTATCTTAGGTATAGTTTCTTTTAAATAATTTTTATTTCAATTTTTCGGGGCAAAAGGAGCCTGCAATCTGTTGCACTAAAATCTCGCAATGTTGTTCACACATTTGTACGATAAAACTCATTGCATACAATTACACAATTATCCAGTAAGCATGGAAGACAGCGGTGTGATGGTTACTACACGTTACATGTAATTTATGCCAATTCCGGCAGTCCAACGAGAAACCCTGCCTGGAAAGTGGAACAATGGTTAGATGTTCAAGTACCAAAGCTGTTGTTGAACCCGACGTGTGAACTCTGCTTATGGATTACTCACAGAGCGGCAATCAGCGGCCCAAGTTGCGAATTAGGAAATGGAAAAATAGTGTTTATAGATTGAAGAGGGTTGAGTGAAATTTATCGGACATTTATGTACTTTGGTAGATAATGCTTCTATAATGCCCACAACCAATACTGTCAACCATCCACAACATATGGAAAAGGAGCTATAACTATTTATTTTTAGCGAAATTTAAAATAAATTAAATTTTAATAAGTATTATTAATGATAAGTGCCCGGGAAAAAATGAACATTAATATAGGGCTTCATCACAAATATCTAATTACTCTAAAGGGAAAGGGGTAACTTAAAATTGTATAAATAAGTCGTTTGTACGTGGTATATCCACTGTTTGACAATGGTCTTGCAAGCCGAAACAGCTGTAACACTTAAAAATAGTTAACCCGCAGAACTTTATAATAATATTTATTAAAATTTAATTTATTTTAAATTACAGTAATAATAATATTTATTAAATTTAATTCATTTTATATTTCATTAATAATAATTATTAAAATTAAATTTATTTTAAATTTCGTTAAAAATAAATATGGAGTTCTACAAATTAAACGCAAAAACCATAAATAAATAAACTATTTTGGACCCAAATTACTTAATTGCATGTTTGATGAATTAAAACCATCCGGGTTAACCACAGTTTACAACCCAAACATAAAATACAAAATAAAACAGAGGATCTGAAACAAGGGGAGAGATAAAATAGGCACATTTACCCAAACACACTAACACACTATAACCTCATATATATGATATATTTTCCGTTACTTTAATCACTATACTATGTTATGTTAATAAACAATATTTATCAAATACAAATAATTATTCTACTATATATCAATATACTATGTTTTGTACCTACACCCTATTGTAAACTATGCCTGTCTCAACACAGATATTTCTAGTGAAACGGGCACAGTCCAACCAAAATTGTATATATAAATTAAATAGAAATAAACAAATAAACAAAAAAATCTACATGCATAGGGGAGGGGTAGGCTAGGGCTTTCTATCAATTTTAAACAGAATCCTGTCAAACAGTTATTTGTATGATTTAAAATTAATCGACAGCCAGTTATTTTTATCCGGTTTGTTCTGTTAAAAAAAAAATTTTTTACCACATTATCTTTGAAAAATTTTAGTGTAGTTCCATAGCCAAACCATAGTTTTTGACGTTTTTTTTTGATGACGTTTACTACCGGTTAACAATTATTGTGGAGTGCTTAAAATTTATTTACCTATATGATATACTTTGATAAACTGATATTTTACAATGTATATTTTAGGAAATATAAAGGTTATTATATTACCTATTTTAACAATAAAAAATTAAAACAATCAAATTAAATTAAATTAGTCGTAATTTTATAGCGACATGATTTTTTTTACATTTATTATATTTTTTGTGAGATGCGAAGGACTTACAGGGGAATGTAAATATTGACCCGTCATCAATCCAAACTATTTTTCCATGAGGACCGCTTACCAATTTAGCGAGTCACGAACAACTTTTCAGAAGGGCTATTGCTATTTACCTTTCACATATCTATTCATGAAAATAGAGATGCGAACACGGAATATTTTTACTTTTTTCAAATTAAGCTAAGCGCTTGTATTAGGAAAATAGAACTAACTTGCCGGTTTCCTAGAATAGGGCTCAAACCACCGACCATCGAATCACTATGCAAGATTCGTAACCACTACACCAACAAGCTACTATTGTGCATTTGAAATAATGCTAAAGTACTTTTCACTTTTTAATTTTCTATTTTTGGTGATGTGTATAAAGTTTTGAATTTGTCTGTCTTTTTTTAGGCTTTTATAGTTTTACTTAACACTTTTATTTCAATTTTATGTGATCTATTGTGTGAAAAATTAATTTAGATCCGCTTTTAATACAGTATTGAAAAGTAATGGGTAACTGTGAGTTTTTTGTGAGGAGAGACAATATGGAACTTATAAGCGAGGAAATGATGGAAAATGATAAAAAAAAATGAGGTTAATTTAGAAAAAACTGGTGCAGAAAGCATCCGCGAAAGATTTAGAACGAACAATTAAACCAAATAGTGCTGAAGGACCCTCATGAACGAGGTGAACGAGGCAGAAAATGTGTGATCGGACTGTAGATTGGCGTTTTATCCTCGCTGCCTACTCCTACCGGGAAATGTCGTGTTGATAAGTTATTAAAGTTAATCTTCGCGTTCGCCACGACAGACATTATTTTAGAGCTGAAATTATTCGACTGTTCTAACTTGCCATATTTCTAACACCTTTTTGAAGCGAGGCACTTCACCAGACCTGTCCAATGTGTCACCAATCTTCCACAGGGATCCAATTCCTCGACTTGCGTCACCGGTCTCTCCTTTCCCGTCTGAATGATCTTTGACGTAAGAATTCTTGCTGTCTAGTTAAATACGAATTGTGTAACGTATATTATATCTAACAATATTTTTATATGTATCTCTGAGTCTTCTGAGAACACATTTACTAGTAGATAATACTTATTAAGATAAACTATAGAAGTCTCACAGAGACAAATCTTTTTATATGGGAAACGAATATGGAAGTTTTATAAGCCCTGGGCCACCCTTTAAAGACTTCCATACATGTTTCCCAAATATAAATAAATAGCTTTGTCTCTGTGAAACATCTGTAATTATCTTAATTAAGATATTATATCTCGTTATAGGAGCTGTTTGTTCAAAGAGATCAGCATGGAATACTCTCGCAGTATACTCTACCAACACCACAACTCAAGTGCATCAATCGTAGGTTTAGTGCAAAATATGTGAAAAGTAAGTTTAATGGATGATCATGTTATATTGTTTCTTTTGTGGTAGATGTGAAAATGTGTTTCTATTTATGATTATGTAAGTTGATATTATGTTTTGGGAATCTTATGTTTAAGTGCTATGTTCATTTATGTTTAAATACTATATACAAATTATATAATAACCTTTTTAAAACTAAATAAAAATATACAAATAAAAATGAAAAATTCGTACATGCTTTGAAACATTGAGTGATGGTACATCTGCTTTGCCATAATTACTATATGCCGAGTATTTTTTCGTCGATAAGATTATTTTTTAGTAGTGGAAAGTTATTTTCGCTGATGAGACCTTATACAGCATGCAAGTTCAAGAATCAGCAAATAAGGATTGCGATTCTAAGGAGTATATTGGAATGGAGATAGTTAAAATGAGCTGGCTCTACGATGTAGTGGGGCACTTAAGAATGGACAGAATGCCACACTGTTCTCTCCTGTTTCTTATGTCATCCATTTTGGTACATCTTCATTTACATCTTTATATCAACAAGGTCTCTTTTATACTTTAATTCTTTAGTTCTTCTTTTATACGTTATACTTTAATTCTTTTTATACTTTCATTCTTTGGTTCTTCTTTTGCACTTTAATTTAGCTTGTAAACACTCCTCCCATAAGCTCGAGCTTTGGCTCATATGGGGAGTATAATGTCTGTAAAAATGTTATAATATAGAATCAATTCATTATAAAAAACACATGTATCTACTGTATAAATAAATAAAATTAAAAAAATGATTTGTGTTTTGTTTTAATAATAGGCATGATGACATTATTAATGAATTAAAGAATAAGTGATTTTAGTGAAGAAAATATTTAAAAAGGATTCTAAAAAATGATCCAGTTTTAATATACACATTGAGATTAATAAGATTTTCAATAAAATAAAAGTATAAAATTTTGCAATCCGCCATTTTAACTGAAACACCCGTCAGAGCGAATGACGTCACGCCTCAGTACACATCACCGTGTCTTTGAAACGTTGCCATAGGTACAATGCAATGTTTACTGTGGCTTGACATCACATAGATGGGCGTTTTTGCACGAAATTAAAAATATGTAAATGCAAATGCAATTATTTGCATAAAAACTTAGTTTATTACTAATATAATGTTATTTTCGGTAATAGTAGATGTGTATACAATATTTTATTTTATCTTATTTATTCATGGGTAACTAACAGTACATATAAAAATCAGATTACACATGATTATTGAACAGTATAGAGACCATCTTACAAGTTTCCACAGAATTAACATATTATTAACATATAGCAACAATAACTTGAGTTGTACAAAAAAAAACAAAAAGAGTGAAAGTTTTAAGAGTCAAGGATTAAAGGTAAAGGGGGAATAAGGGATGGATAGGAAAGGATAAATCTACTTACTAAAAAGGCGAAGAGATAAGAATAAAAAGAAGTGCAAAAGATGTATGTGTAGCATAAAGATATCTGATCAATACATCTGCATTATCATATACGAGGTCTGGACAAAAAGGTCTGATAAAAATATTGAATGTTATTTCAAAATCATGCCTATTATTTAACATTGGAAAATATTCCAAATCAGAAAAAATGCAGCGCTTTTCTCAGATATTGCTTCACACCGCCACCGGAGACCAAATCCCTGTAACGGTCAAATGCAATATCACTTAGAGTGCAATAAACGGATGCATTCCACGTTAGGGCCAAGCATTGCACATTTGACCCCAGCGTTCTGACATAAATGCATCTATTGTGAGATTCCACCGAGTTAAATAATGCTTTCATCATGCGACCAGCTCAGATGCAAGCGTCTGGTGCACCATTATTCCGCAAATCTGACTTGAATTATTACTCCCAATAAAATAAACCTTTCAAAGGTTGACGATACTGACTTTAATTTACTATTAACTAACTTCTCTATCTTTTAGCAACTGCATGGAGTCATGTTTATTACGACAATTGATCTCATACAATAATGGTAACCTGGATATATTCTTAATGACTCAGACACTACTTGAAAGATAAATTTTATTATTTTTTAATAAAGATAATTAACTGATTATCTTTATTAACTAGCTTTTTAGACCCCTATATTGATTTCATATTCCCGAATATTTCATTGAAAAACTAATAAAAATTGAAGAAAAAAGCCGTATCAAATCAAGTCACCAAAATCTATCTATTCAAAGCGACATCATTTTTTTACATGTTGGTGTTCTTATAAATTCTATGCAACAGTAATTATTTTTTATTATTATTTTATTTTAGGTACGAAAAAACCACATACTTCAACCCAATATCCCAATTATACAACCAGCTCTAACAATATGCTTATTAATTAAGATAAATTATAGAAGTCTCACAGAGACGAAGCTATTTATATGAGAAACGTATATAGAAGTTTAAAATACGATGGCCCAGGGCTTACGACCTATGTAAGCTGGCTTAAGCGATCACTCTACACAATGCAAAATTCACCAATTCCATCGTAAGAACAACAACACATTATCAAATTTTGAAAGTTCTATATATTTATGTTCAAATCTGAGAATATTTCATTAATTTGAATGAACAATATATCTATTTTCTGTCGGTAAAAGGATGAAGGGTTGTCAGGGGGAGGTTTTGTAGGGAAAGATTGCAATAAATGTTTATTACAATAGATTTGTAAAAGATAAATCAAATAACGATATAATATTAAATCTGCTGCATGTTACGCTATTGAAACAGCTGATGAAATATTTTTACAATCTAAAGAAGCGTAGCAAAAAAATTGATACAAATGATTCATGCGAACACACCAATAATTCAAATACATGAAGCGGTCGTAGCTTCAAGAGTATAAACGCGAAATTGATAAATAAGTCAATAATAATATCGCGATTGAGCTTTTCAATTCTATAACTATATTTATATCGGTTTATATCCTCATTAATATGTTAAGTACCAGTGACGTACGCTGTGTATAAGTGCTGACTTATAATGGTATTGGTCCCGGAACAGTGATTCTCAATCTTTTAAGCAACCTGGAGTAAGACTCAAATTAGAATATATTCGCAACGTAATGAGGAATATTTACTGTTTTTTAAGATCTTTCAAAAACATGTAATTTTTTATTTTTTTATTTTTTAACTATCAGACCGTCAACAGATCATTAGTGATCCAAATACTCGTAGATGGTTCTAGAGTACAAAGTAAGAACATTTTGTGAACTTTTTGAAAATTACATAATTACATTTTGAAAATGACATAATTACACAATACACTTTTATGATAAATAGATATAAGTAATGTTTAGCATAATTCAATACAAAATATACATTTAATAGCTGTATGTCAGCAATTCTGTGAGTCTGCATCTGTGTGAGTAACATAGCAATGAATTTGTATAAAAAATGTTTTTATAAATATTTTTTAATAAAAGCAGGCATCGAATTTTTTGTTTTTTTTTTATGAAGAATTTTTTTTATTTTTATATTTTTTATGTAGAAAGTTATGGAGTAATTCTGAAAGTCAGTAACTGACCTACTTACTACATGATGTAAGTTGGTGGTTTCATATTTAAACTATTAAAATTCGTAGATGGGAAAAAACATTTGTTATTTATTGTCAATTAAAAATTAAAATATTGTCAGGAAATGGTAGAAACAGAAAGAATTGCACGCAATCTAGGATTTTACAGCACTCTACACCTTTTACACTAAAATGTAAATTACAAAAATGTTCAACACAAAGTACCAGTACGTCGCGAAGCGACTAGAATACGGGTTTCTATATATACGGCAGCATCATGCTTTGTGAGGAAATTTTTTGACAAGCGACCTTAGAAACTAGCAAATTGCAAACCTGTTCGTGTTTTATCAGAGACGAGCCAGAGTGGGTACTTACGTGCGAATTAGCATGAAATGGTGCGGAAAAGTGCAGCGAGTTAAAGAAGTATCTGTGCGGAATATTTTATATAAATTAAAGAACGGTGCTCTGATTAAATTCGTGCCCAGTGAATTAATTTTAATTTTAAATTTTAATAAGACACTTGTAATTGAAATAATGGGTTAAATTTTGAATCCTAATGTATTGTGTTTTTACGTATCTTATACCCATAAAGTATCTCAGTGTCTCATAAAGCAAAACAAAAAAACGTATTTCATTCGTCTCTCACAGCCACAATCCGAAGTCAATATAAAAATAATTGTATAATTGTATTTTCTTTTATATTAAAATTAATTAATCCTTTTAAAAAAAATTAAAAGTTATTTTATTATACGTCGTATAAAAACTATTGAAATTTATGAAAATTGCGTGTCGATAGACATGATCCATGGTGATTAGGCTCATGAATATTGAAAAAACATATTTTAAATAGTGCAGAATATGGCTTATTCTGTAGAAGTTTGAATATTTATTTATTACAATGTCCTGAGGCACATCTTCCTGATGGATCCTGGTGCACCATTGTGTCGTGGTTGAAAACCGGTTGGGAACCACTACTTCATAAGCACTACAGATTGTATTGGAATGACGACTCTTCGAAACTCTTATTCGCTCTCAATTAATTATTTAAATGTTTGAAGAAAATTTTTCTTCTGAATGAAGGTTTGAACTTTACCAATTTACAATCTTGTGTAAGTCGTATAGAGTTAGCTTTTAGCAAAAAATTCAGGGGAATCTTCTGAATATAAAGTATTGTGTACACTTGGGCAATGAATCAATGTTTCAGGAGTCGTGAGACATCAAAATAAGCATTTTTTTCAAGGTTTCTGACATATTTTCTGTCAAAAATTGCAGTATCATTAAAATAATTATTTTCCAATATTAAAAATTCATTGGCTTTGATACAATTTGAACCCATTTTTTTTTTCAGAATATTTTGAGTGGTTTTTTTAAGTACTGGGTTTTATTCCCAGGAGGACATCATGAATCAAGATATGTGGAAATATATGTCTCATGTGGTAGTCTAGCATGGGTGGAATTGATGACTTCAGCAGCCGTACGATAGGTCGTAAGCCCTATGATCACCCAAAGAGACTTCCATACCTAATTTCCCATATAAAAAAATGGCATCGCCTCTATGAGACATTTATAATATATCCAGATTTTTCGATATTTATTTTTTAAAAAGAGAGTGGTCTTCGAGTCCGTCAAGACGGCAGTGATCGAAGAATGTGCGGTAGTACGTAATTTCGAAGCGCACTTAATTAAAGCGAACTGATTGATGCGCGCTCGGAAGCGAAATCGGTACAAGGACCAAAGAGAAGAGGAACGAAACGATCGGGACCTACAAATGGCTAGGGCCCGTGGGTGGCGCGTGATAAATAAATATTATTATTATTTTTATCTATTCGTTCGACTATTTATTCGATAATAAGATTATTTTTAGATTCTATTAGGTGGTTAGAAAATTCCGAATAAATATTATTGCCAAGACATCCCATATAGTTAACTCTTATTTCAAAATTTCTTGATATTAGATTATTATTAGATTGAAGTTTTGAAATTTGATTATTTTTGATTTTAAGAGAAACAACCCACAATATTTGTCTTCAAATATCACAATACTTAATAATAAAAAAAATTAAGCTTCTCGGTAGAAATCAGAGCCGTAGTTTTTTTTAACAAATAGGTACTGATAACATAATTTGTACGAATCCGCACATTTTTAATAAAAAAATAGATATTTACGAATTTAAATAAATTAAGGAAAAAATAATTAGGCAGTTAACGGTACTATTTTAAACCCTGGCGATTGTGCGCAAAACTAAACCCGATATAGTCCTTTGATTACAATTTCACTCTAGCGACAACATAATTAATATTATAAATAAAAAGACAATAGTAAATAAAATGAGAAAAATGTATTCATGTACCGGGAACCGAACCCCAGTCTCCTGAGTGAGAGCCAAGTATCATGGCCACTACACCATATTGGAGATGTCACTGGTCTCGGAAAAAAATATAAAGCTAGTGTACCTAAAGAAAAAATATTTCAGAAAATATATTATGCATCCTATAATCTTGTTTTATAAGTAAATATAAATATAATTTTTACTTCCACGTTTTGCCAATCACAAGGTATTTTTCCTTCTTAGAGCCTTATTATTTTTCACTTGCTTTAAGGCATTTTCTATCTCTTAGATTTTTATTTCAGGTTCTTCGGATCCTACATTCAATATGCATCATTCTTTTATCTCATTTTGGTTAATTCGTGATGTGTAGAGCTCTGAGTAAAATTTTTCAATGGTTTTTGATATAGATTCCTTGTCTCTTAGAATAATTCCATTTTCATCTTTTATTTTAGTTATGTTATGGTATCCATGAGGTGTTATCTTTGTGTTATAGCTTCTAATATCTTTTCTAATTTCCTTTTAGTTTTGGTTTAGTTTAGATAGTTTTGTTAATGATCTTGTACTCATCTGAGTCTCTAGAAAGGGCTTTTCGTTTTCAATTAGAGTGAGTGTGCTATTTGATAATTAGCTGTTTTTTTGTTGTTGTCTATATGAAATCTTTTTTACAGATGTTGGATAATTGATGTTATTTTGGTTTGGTATAATGGTTCGCGTTTTTGCTAAGTCCTAAATGTACTACTTTTTGACGGGTGAACCGGGCTCGGCGGTATCAACAACGCTATCATTGTCGCCTTCGGATTTGTTGACCCGGGATTTGCCGTTTAATTTCTTTTTAGACAGATAGACAACGAAATTATTATAATTGGAATTTATATACAAAAATAAATTGAATTCAATTGAAAGATGGCGACTTCACCTGTGATGTACAATTCGTCGATAAACTTTTTTGTTATCTAGTTCACGGACGCCGCTGAACGAAATTGCGTATCGTCTCACATGCGCACCGATGCTCGTTACTGGTACCCGCCAGGTACCCAGCAGGCAGTTGAGAAATGGCTCCGCCAGAACCAGTCGAGGGGAGAGAGATCTAATTCTGTGCGCAACAGCGCCGGAGATGCGTAATGAGATCCCAATTAATCGGACGAATCCGGTGACAGAAAGTGAACTGGTATAGACGTACCACTATAACTTGGCGTGCGAGGGAGGGCGTCCCTATCGCGTAACAGAAGTTAAATTTATTACACAATACATAATGTACAGAATGTCCGGTGACCGGTGACGTATTAAATACAGAAATTTGGTCGGGCAGCACTGAAGAAACCATGCAGTAATGGCGGCCGTTCTATCTGTCAAACTGTCAGACGGTAATATCGGTCCATTATTCGCTTTTTCAGCTTCGCAAAACTTTAATACTTCATTGGCAATTGTTCTTGCACCATCCCGGACTGTTTAGGATGTTTTGGTCATAATAATTCAGTGTATATTGGTAATCAAGATGTCACAGCTCGCGCTTAAAGACGAGAATGAACTGAATGATAGGGCGAGGGGTTACCGCCGGGTGCGGGCAGGGCGGATTTTAGTTCAAAATTCGCCGCACGCCAAGTTACGTTGGGCAAGCAATATTCTCGTCCGACTGTCGTATACCTTGTTAACCGCTGCTGCCCTGGTAGCTTCATTCCTTAAAATATAATACACTAGCTGTAACCTGTACTGGTATATATTTATAGCATCTTTTTGGCGTTCTACGGAGAGGCGGCCGTAGCCACATGCGTTAGTCGGCCGGTTCGGGTTTGGCGGCCCGGGGTTAAAGCCCCATCTCTGGCCGTTTTTTTATCCGTAAATTCGGACGAAATTACGGACGTTGTACGAAGTTACAGGGACAGACAGGCAGACGGACGGACAGAAAAAGAAATTATTATGTTTGATTGTTCAATATTAATTTTTCGAAATAATCACAAATTGTTTTATTTAATAAATTAACATAAATTATCGTAGTCTCAGAGAGACGAAATTATTTATACGAAAAACGTGTATGAAAGTCTTTATCGGGTGGCCCACGGCTTATGACCAGTGTGAGATGGCTTAAGTGATCACTTTATGCGATGCAACGTTCACCAATTCCACCCTAAGAACGTCTTGAATGGCTTGACTACATAGGTCGCAAAGTAATTTACACTAGTTATATAAATATGTATAACGTCTGTCGGTCCATAACGTTCGTGAATTACTGGAATTATGCTGGAATTACAACTTTTGATAATTAGGGCGAACAATCAGCGCGCGGCTCAGGCAACATGCAAGGGTCGCCCAACAAATTACACGGTCTTATCTAACTAACTAACTAACTAACCATCACGCCGTTTCCCCGCAGGGGTAGGCAGAGAGGATTGAACGCCACACTCTTCTATCCTGGCACACCACTTTTGCTTCGGCCACATTCATACATCTTCTGATACAAGTTCTGCGGTTATTGCAGCTATAACAGGGCCATCCTCAAATTCTTGTAGTACCTGATCGTGCCAGGTCTTTCGCGGACGCCCTCTATTCCTGCTGCCTTCAACACTCGCCTCATATATTTTCTTTACCATCCTTTCCTCGTTTATACGTTCCACATGACCAAACCATCTCAGCACTCCTTTCTTTATTCTATCTACCACACTACAGCCAGCATTGCATTCACTTCTAATTTGTTCATTCCTCACTCTATCAACCAAGGATTTTCCACACAAGCGACACTAGCTGTAACCCGTTAAAATGACGGAACATTGGATCGAGTCTTTGCTAAGCCTTTGTATATATTTAGAGCATCTTTTTGGCGGTCTACGGAGAGGCGGCCGTAGCCACATGCGTTAATCGGCCGGTTCGGGTTTGGCGGTCCGGGGTTAAAGTCCCATCTCTGGCCGTTTTTTTATCCGTAAACTCAAACGAAATTACGGACGTTGTACGAAATTACGGGGACAGACAGACAGACGAACGGACGGACAGACAATTTTTTCGAAATAATCACAAATTGTTTTATTTAATTAATTAATATAAATTATAGAAGTCTCAGAGAGACGAAATTATTTACACGAAAAACGTGTATGAAAGTCTTTATCGGGTGGCCCACGACTTATGACCAGTGTGAGCTGGCTTAAGTGATCATTTTACGCGATGCAACGTTCAAAAGAACACCGTAAGAACGTCTTGAATGGCTCGACTACATAGGTCGCAAAGTAATTTACACTAGTTAAATAAATATGTATAATAATTTCGCTTTCTGTCTATCGGTCCACAACGTTCGTGAATTGCTGGAATTACAACTTTTGATAATTAGAGCGAACAATCAGCGCGCGGCTCAGGCACACGCAAGGGTCGCCCAACAAATTACACGGTCCTAACATTTTTATATTATTATTTTATTAGGAATATTTAGTTAATGGTTTAAGGAAATAAAGTCATTCACTATTCATGAATTTTCAACATCAAAATCGTAAAATTATTATACCCCGTGATTATTCACGGGTGTACGGCTAATGTTATAATAAATAAAATAAAAATGGATAATTTATATAGCGCCATTTTCGTGAAAATTGCATCCCAAGGGCGCTTAAGTTAAGACTTAACAAGAAGTATTTAAAATAATAAAAATCCATAAAATTGCAAACTTCAATATCTATATCAAAGAGACAAGAGGTTTCAGTTTTCTGGGATATTCTGCCATTATTCAACGACTTTTCTGGCCGACGCCGATGTTTAGTCAAAGCAGGTTTGTGTATTAGTGGCAATACAGTGCCGTATGTATTCTAAATGTGGAGACCTGTAATTGGCCATCTATATTGTATCAATGTTTTCTATGCTTTTTTTTGTGCTGGGGGGCGGCCAGAAACAAGAAGAAAGAAGAAAGAAAGAAAGAAAGAAAGAAGAAAGAAAGAAAGAAAGAGAAAGAAAGAAAGAAAGAAAGAAAGAAAGAAAAGAAAGAAGAAAAGAAAGAAAGAAAGAAGAAAGAAAGAGAAAAGAAGAAAGAAAGAAAGAAAGAAAGAAAGAGAAGAAAGAAAAATAGAAAGAACGAAAAAGAAAGAAATAAAGAAAGAAAGAAAGAAAGAAAAGAAGTAAAGAAAGAAAGAAAGAAAGATAAGAAATGAAATAAATAAAGAAATATTAAAGAAAGAAAGAATAAATTAAAGAAAAGAAAGGAAGGAAAGGAAATAAATAAAGAAATAAGAATAAAATAAAATAAATTAATAAATAAATAACTAAAACGAATAAAATAAAATAAATAAATAAATAAATAAATAATAAATAAATAAATAAATAAATAAATAAATAAATAAATAAATAAATAAATAAATAAATAAATAAATAAATAAATAGATAAATAAATAAATAAATAAATAAATAAATAAATATATTGTCACGTGTTGTCTTGTGTTTTGTGCATGACACATCATATTTCTACGAACTATTTGTTTTAGCAAAAAAATTATAATTGTTCTTAAATAAATCTGTATTCCCGTAAACTATCAGTATGGCGAATATTAGAAGACTACCGAAGAGAGTGGCAGTCATGAGGATGGATGTAATATTGTGTACATTGCAAACTAATAATATCAAAACTTCAAAGGATTTTCATTGATATTATGAAGTAAGCAGTGTCATCTTGCGAATGAATTGAGTGCTAAGATAGTTCGACATAAAAACGCGTTGGAGTTATGCAGTAAGGTACATTTTTTCAATTATTGAAATATTTACAGTGACTGTAAGTGGCCCGATGATTGTAAAACATTAAAATGGCGAGCGATTCCGAGCTGCACATATTTTCATAATATCCACTCTGATGTGGCAACCTTCACGCTTCTCCGATTTGATCAATCAAACTATTAACAAATAGCTTCAATCAATATATATGTAATTGCTTTTCGATTGTCGAATTAGCGATCAAATTAAAGGTTAAAATTGAATAATGCATATCACTGTGGATCAATGCGAGTTGGTGCGTAATTCAGGGCAAATCTAAATGAGTTTTCGATTTGTTAACATACCTCCCCTTTCCCTGAAAACAAATCTTTGAGTTTATCTATACTAATATTATAAAGAGGAAAGATTTGATTGTTTGTTTGCATTGAATAGGCTCCGAAACTACTGGACCGATTAAAAAAATTCTTCACATTTAGAATCCTACATTATTCCTGAGGAACATAGGCTATAGAATATTTTCAGAAATGTTAGGGATCCGTATGAAAACTCCAATAATGTAAACCAACTTGAGAAAAAAATACCAAAAAAAACCTTATATCGCGTACGCTGCGGAAATTATTGACAATAGAGCAAAGTGATGTACTACAGTTTTACAGAGGACATTAATGTCTACAAAAAAGTCTGCAATACTAAACATCTAAGTATTACAGTTATGTTACAATAACTAATAACATTAAATGAAAACATTGTTTTTTAGAGAACAGAGGAGCCTTTGGTTTCCCTCACAAACTTATTTTTTACTTAATCCTAAACCCGTGCAACGCCGGGTACGACCAGCTATGTTTTGTAAACATAGCCCATTTCCCTCCCTTCTACGTCTTCCTAAAAATATATCAATATATGAAAAAGTGACCAGGAAAAAAGGTCATTTTCGGTACACGAGTGACTGCATGAGGGATATTAAAGTAAATGCTGTAAGTAATATCCAAAAAACTAAAAAAAATATTTTGAAAGCGATCACCGAAGATTACTAATTTAGAATGTATGAAATTTGAGATTTTCTAAATATAGCTCCATTCCTATCAAAATCGTGTTTAAAAATCACTATCTAAATCAAATACAGCAATATCACATTAGTTTAAAAATCAAAGACGGCAATATCCACTTCAACCAATCAACCCCCAAGTATGTCACGTGATAAAATGGCCATTTCATACTAAAGTGAGAGTTGATATCGATTTTAGACTGAAACATCAGAACAAATACAGCAATATCCAATTATGTAGATAAATAAGAAAAGCAGTATTGTCCCCTATTTGGTAGCAAACACATCAATATCCATACACAAGTACCTCCTTGGTATATTGCTGCCTTTGTTCAAAAAATTAAAAAAATATGCTGAATTAAGTCATCTACGATTACTAATTTAAAATGTACTAAATTCAAGGTTTTATGTATCTGTCTTTTCCATAATCATGCTTTCTATAATTTTTTACATTATAAATTAGTAATATTCGATGACTGCATTAATTTTTTTGGATATTGCTGCTTTTGCTTTTATATTCCACATATTATGGTATATCGCTCGTGATAAAACAATACCTCGCATACCACACTTTGTCAAAATCAAGTTTTTTTACGTACCTACTTTTCTTTAAAATGTGTGGATATGTAATCTGGCCTAATTCTCTTTTCTTAAAAACAATTATTTGTGTCTCTTGTTCCAATAAAGCAATTCCTCGTATTCTATTTATTGTAAAGAATCTTAGTATTATGTAGGTTTTTGCCTCCTCTGTAAAATCTGTATTAAGTGGCTTGAGAGGTATTGTTTTACCATAAGCTATAATAGATCATATGTATATTTAGTCAATATTAAAAATTCAAGTTTTGAAATGAAGATAACATGTCACTTCATTTCCCGGTAACTTTATTCCAATATATACACAAAATTATAACAACACCTAAATAGTACCTACCCACATAAATTACCATGCCAAGAAAAAATTTACAATGTCAAAAATCAGTGTAATTTTTATTAATTTTCCTTCTTTCTCGGTGAAATGAACCAGTTTAAACGTTATTAGATCAAAATGTACACGTTTCGAGAACAATGTTCTCTCTCTTCCTCCGGACTTATTATTAAAAGCAATTCCCCAATTCTTCCTCCAATCCCTTCCCTCAGTTCCGCCCTTTTCATTTACCCCTCCCAAAGTTAATCTATTATTTCAACTTTAGTATAGAACTCATCCACAAGAAGAGAACATTTTTTTCGAAAGATGTAGAGGTAAATAAAGTGATGTTAACAAAGTTATTTTACTTTTATTCGTTAATTATATCATCACAAAGTAAAAACCTACCTTCAAATGAAATCAAAATCGATATCAGAAGATTTATACTTCGAAAAATATATATTTAAAATGTCATTCCTTCTTTATTCACCGGTTAGACCTGTTGTAATAACCTATCTGTCTGTCTATAATCTGTATTTACGAAAAAATAACACATGTCTAGTACCTGCACAAAACACAATGCTAAATAAGCGTTCACAAAGAAATTAAAAAAATGTCGAAAATAAATTTCATTAATTCTTTCCTACGTGATAAACTGCACACATAACTCATCTTTACACACAACCATGAGAGTATTCATTAATTGTAACGAGTCGATTTTTTGCCCCAGCTTCTCATTCAACAATCGATTTAGCAATATCAAAATAGATGTATTTCATTTTAGAATTCTTGTATCTCTTCACATTTCATGTACAGCATTCCAGTGTGTAGACATTTGATCACGAATAACTGCATCAAACGAGCAATCAAAACACTTCACATATTTTCAATCTGTAGTAGAATGTTTCAGATAAACCTTGGATAACAACATCTCTCATTTTTGATTCAAGTATGGTTTTCCGTGCAAGATGATTAAATTTGCATAACTACCTATTAATTTTATGTGTGAGTGGGTAAGATATTGTGATAAAACTCTTGTTAACTATTTAATCAGTACTTTGTACATAAATTTTGTAATTATTAATATTTCATGTACCTTTGGCGGGTCATTGCGTGATGAATGAGTGTTATGAGAAGAAGAATATGTCCACCCGTCCAGAGACGTATCCTCCGTGTCGGCACGTGATGCATTTTGTGTGAGTGCGCGTGTAATGCGTGAGATGTTTCATCAGAGAAAGGATAGGTAGATGATTATACTTACGATTAACTGTGTTGATTTATTGACACAAGTTTTTTTTAGTACAGAAAATAGTGCGTGCGTTGTTATGGAGGGCGGCGGAAGAGTGATTGTTCTTGCGGGCAATTGGGACCTAGTGAGTCGCATCGAGCCTCTGATTCGCGGATGCCGGCTCGACCAGTACGACGAGAAACGCCGCAGGCCTCGACCACCACACATATAAAAACTTATGATATTAACACAGTGAAAATAAATTTTCAAAGTGTCACTTACGTTGTTTGGTCATGTTAAGCGAATGAATGAGAAGAGATTGGAAAGAAAAATTCACTACCTACTATTAACGGCACCCGAAATAAAGGATACTAGAAGAAGTTATGTTAGGTCAAAATTCGACAAACACGATGATGTACGAATGTGTGAAGTTGTGTGTCAGAGAGTGTGGTGACCCATGCTCTCTGCCTACTCCGCCGAGACACGGCGTGATGGTAAATTAGTTAGTTGTTAGAAATTAAAATAACGCACGACACCAGAGGCTAATTGGATTTAAAAACCGCATCTAAAATAAATCTTTCAATCACAAATAAAAAATAAAACAAAAATTCGATGATATTAACGCATTGCGTTATGTTGCACTTTGTGGTAGTGAAATTTTAACGGTTAATTAACAAAATTAGAAGAAGAAGGGTGGAAAGATTTGAAATATTAATTTTCGATTTGGTTCGTCTCGGTTTATACCAGAAAATCTAAAATCAAAATTAGTTACAATTTATTTAGACGTATAGTACCTCAAAAATGTGACTGAGGGAAGTAGACAAGGGGATAGGACAAATAAAAATTCATCAACCACGTATGACGAAAACAGACAGCTTCCGGAGGGTATCTTGAACAATATTTTAAACCTGTCTGACAGGCTCGATTAACCTACCTAAGACGTAATAATACGTAACTATCTCTATAACAAAATCCGTCACTTCCAATTGAGGTGACATGCTACGCTAGGTGGCTCTGTTTACACGCTACACAAACATACTACGGTTTCGCGATAATTTTCAAAGATAAATTTTAATGGGCATTTTGTGAAAAACTTTTTTTTATACCGCTGGAACATAAAAACAACTAGATAATATAAAGCTGAAAAACAAACATGTAAACAAAGTACGTAATTTTGACTTTGAAAGGTTATGAGATAGGATAAAGAGTAATGATACATTAAAAATTTGGACCGAACAGGCGAAGGTTTGTTATTGAGGAAGGTGGACTTTTGGTGACTATATTTTTAGCAGAATCCTAGAATGCACCAGAGTAAAATTTGGAAAGGATGGCTTTCAATTTGAAAACGGTAAACTAAATACTGCTGAAAAGTGAAATTTCTAAATAAATAAGTCTCGCTTTGTTACAAAAATGCGTTTCACTTGAAAAGGTTCGGTTTGCAACGGATTTTTACGCACGACACATTATGCACGAAAAAGTATCTTCAATCCATAATAAATGAGTCTTAAATATACGCGTGGAAGTGACGCAATACCATCGCCTAAAAAAGGGGTTTAGTTCATCTAGGTATATTTTTATATTCTGCAGATTAAATGGTAAATATAATGCAGGAAAAACACTCCGCTTCCTTCAGTTTATTAATAACATTATAGTTTTTAATGGATATTAATAAACTAAAGGACTTTTAAAACGTAAAATTAATCTTTAATTTAAAAGAATAGCTTGTTGTTGTAGTGATCATGACGCTCGCCTAGTGATCTGGTGGTCGGTGGTTCGAGACCCATTCTAAGACACCAGCAAGTTAGTCCTATTTTCATAGCACAAGCATTTAGCTTTTTTTGAAAACAGTTAGAATTTTGATGAGACACGTATTCCGTGTCTCTCTATTTTTTTTTAAAGAAAAGAAAAACCTAGGGATGTTTGAAAAATTGACGAAATTATGCTAATAAAATTGTATGTTATATTGATAAACCAGGCAGCATGATAAACAGCTTGCGTTATATGAATTCCAACACTCGATGTGAGTAAAGGAATTCACGACTGGCCTGGATTTTTAACACTCTAGTTTGCTTTAGAATTTCAACCCACGCGCGTAAGTAACACACGGATGAGTTATACAATTACATCTGTGCACAAAATGGAAATGGAGATGTGCTCGAAAATCACAACTACATCCTTGCGATCTTTCGAAAAACTGATTCATCTACCTTTTTAAAATTTATTAATTAATTTATGTGCATGCGGGGCATACCACCATTAAAACATAAAGAGCTAATAATTATTTAAAAAAATTCTTACTGTATTAATAATTATTTAAAAAAGTTCCAAAGGAAACAATCAAATAAACAGTATACATTTTAAAATAACTAAATAATAATTGAAAATATTAATTTTCAGGGGTAATCTAGTGTATTTATTAGTTAAACAATTCGGTAACAATAAAACATAGTGGAATCATTAAAAATATGGAGGTATCATTCATTACTAGCAGCAAAAATCTATGTACACTCGTTCGTAAGAAAAGTCTACAGATGTCTCTAGCATTGTCCCGTCAAAAATATGAATGATTCAAGTTTTGAAACATATACATACAGGTTGTAAGCCCTGGTCCATCGTATAAAAAGAAGTCTCATAGTCTGTAGGTATATGGAAAACGTATGGAAACATACGTTTTGATTATACCTACAGACTATGAGACTTCTTTAATTAATCTTAATTATTATTATTTTCTTTTTTTTTTTTGTTTATTCGAATTGAAGCTTACAATGCATGAAAAATTTTTACAAAGAAAAAGATTGAAATATTTTAATAGTATCTGCTCCATACATCTATTAATTGCTTATTAAGTAATTACACAATTATTTCAGTTATTAATATCAATTATTATCACCCTAATGATAGTGAAATTTCTCCAGGTAAAGGCGTCAGCGTTTGAAAAATATAACTATCTTACCGATCTCCCGAGATGAGGATCAAACTTTCGACATCTTAGACCACAGCTTAGACCATACAAGAACGTCACACCGAATGACCGTCACACCTGAAACGAATTGTTTACATCATTGAAAGGTCAGTTCAAAATGATCAACATAAATGTTATTATTTATAAAAATCCGGTCACATATCCTGTTAACCTGAGATGTCTAGGCTTCTTTTATCTTACACGTTAATCACGTACGTAAAAATAAAAGCCTCTTTTTTCCATTACCGTATCTGATTTAATATGTTCACACAACCTTGGCTGTGTTCAAAATTAATTGCATTTAAATCCGTCCACGCATAAAAAACCCGAGACGCCTTTACTGACTTTCTCAATTAAACTATTATAATAATTTAATAGACATATATAATAATACTGTTAATTTTCATAAAATATTGTATTAAGCCCAATAATATTATTTCATATTCCAAAATATATTTGAAACAAATAAAATTCAATAATTTTTACTGAAAGGTTTTTGGAATTCATTGCAATATAATGTTGATCACTATGTTAAAATGAATAAAAGATTAATCTTTTACACAAGACTACAAATATAAAGTTCAAATATTTCGTAATCGTATTTGGTTAAGGTTAAAGAAATTTGTATCGCTGTTCTCCGGAAAGAAAATGTTAACTTTTAATGAAACAATTAAATTTATTGTTCATTTTGCACATCATAGAACTATGTTTAAAATTCCAACATAAGAGAAAACTACATTGCTCGAAGACCATCAAAAAAACAATCGTTGGACGAAAGCAATTCAATGAGAAGCTTGCTGGCTTAGTGGTTAAGTCTCTCGCCTAGTAATCCAGTGGTCACTTCTAAAATAGTACCTACTAACCAGACGGGCGCATTAGTTTTATTTTCATAGCATAAGCGTTAAGTTTAGATTAAACAAGCCAGAATATTGATGTGATGCGTATTCCATGCTCACATCTCTTTTGTTCCTATTAAAAAAATGCAAACTTTAAATCCTTGCATATCAGTAGGTAATTCAAGAATTACATAGAAGAATTAACATCACTTAGAATCCCCTATCTGGCGAATGCAAGTTGAGGACAGGACTTACAACACATAAACTATTGCAGACTTATTCTCGCGGCAAAAGACGGCCAAAAAACGTTCTAAAATGGATAATGTGGTTGAAAATTTAAAGAATCTCTTATTCGCTACTTAAGATTTTTTGAGGCATTCGTGCGTCGAGCTCTCCACGTCTTTCTCCTACATTTCGATAGATACAAAATTTAAATACAACTGCTTTTTACTTCCTTTCTTTTAACTCAAGAAGATCTATCAAATTTTCGTTAAAAAAATTAATAATTATAGTATAATTTCGGATTTTTAGAAATTTTATTGGTTTTTTCAAATTGGAATCATTAGAAAAATTTGATTACAACAACGGCGGCCCGATAACGTCGCGGAATATTTTCTAAATTTGAATTACTCCGTCGATATACATAATAGGTACTTCACTACGAATGTCGAAAATTTAAATTGACTGACAAATGTTTTAAGAATTTAATGTTCAAAGCATGAAGTGTCTTATCAAAGCTCAAAACATCTGACATTTTAGAAATATATTAAATTACTGAAAGTTTAGTGTTATGTTATATGTTTTAATTCGTCTTTAATTGTTGTTATATTTTACAAAGAAAGGGAGTATAATAAAAACTTGGTTTTTATGGGTTACTTTTTTATACAGAGAAAATATAAGAAAGGAAAATTCTAGTTGCATAAATTTACAGGTGTATTATATTCTTACACAGGTAAGTCCCAACGCCGGGCCGTTTAATCTGGTGTCATCAATTTGGTTAAGCATATTTTTTTTACCTTTTAGCGAAGCGTGTGGTTAACCATTTTTATTTTATGAATGAATCTAGAGCAAGGCCGTGTCGGAGATTATCTCGAATTAGTGAAACTTTCATTACGTACATCAAAGTATTCACTCTTTAATTAGAAGACTCTATTGTTAAATATTTCGTAAGAAACCAATTTATTGTAAGTGTATCAATACTGGGATTGATGTTATATCGACAGGTGCACGCGTATTTTTTTTTAATATGGAACGTAGAGTAGCTTATGTATGGATAAATTTTCAATACACTACTTTCGTAGAATAATGCGGAAAAATATTTTTTTTATTTCATTTTCCTTAAGGCTGGCGTTTTTTAACATATTTTGGGTAAGTAATTATAATCATAATAAATTCAATAAACGCAAAATCACTTTGTGATAACTTTTTATATGATTATAATTAAAACAATTAATTTTTTTTTCTTTTTTTTCCAATTGATTGAGCAACATTGTAGATTGACATTTAAAAAAAATATTGATTATATTATTTATATATATCTACTTTTATGAGAGTTTTTTTTCACCAACGTGTTTCAGAAATTACCATTCCATCATCAGGGTGCTGTATAACTGTCAAAAAATTCGAATGAAATGTCTTTTGTTAATTGTTCTTCCAAATTATTTGAAAAATTATTTTTAAAAAGTATTATTACTGAAGTTCTTGATTACTCGAAATTATTGGAAAAAATTTTAGAATTGGGCTAGTAGTCAAATTCAATTGATTATTAATAATATTTTGTTTACTACAGTGTTTAATTACTGTCATTACAGTAACTTATATTGATTATGAACGATTAATTTGCCTTAATACAAGTTGAATAAAAAGATTAAAAGTTTTCATCATTTTACTTGCGTTATATTAAAGAAAATAAAAGTTAGATAATCGATATAAGTGAGAAATATTTAAAAAAAAGCCAACTTTGGTATTGCACATCTCCAAACTATTGATATTAGGTCATGGTTCCTTGGACATTTCCGACTCATTATCAAGGCAGGAATGGGACACCAGCATGTGGTTTCTTACAGGAGTCGATTCTTTATTTTTTTATCTATATTTTTTATATATATTTTTTATATATATTTTTTTATCTATATCTTTAGTTTCTATGATATTATTCACACAGATAAATAGAATGTAACAAGGAAATCAAATACCCAGTTGGCTTCATGTAGAGCGAAGAGCTTCAAGTGATGGTATGACTTAATATTAATTTATTTTCCATACACTCACGACGTCTCCGTTCCCCGTGGAATTATTTAATAAAATCGTGAGTAGACATTATAAATGTGTAAAAGAAAGTGCAGTTTATGTTAATCTTTTAGCGAATATTAAAGTACACCTCGAAATGTTGCGAAATTCATCCATCCATAGCGCAATTAAAATAATTTAGATCACTCTGAGAGAAATGTTGTGTGTATCATTTCTGCATCGGAGGCGAAAACGTGCAGATTAATCAGCTGTCCGAATGTACCAACAGATGCTGCGAATTCATATGTGGGGCATAAAAGCAAAGGCAGCAATATGCAAGAAATTAAAAAAATTCAAATATACCTATTATAGATGTCCCATAGAGACGAAGCTTTATTTTTGTATGGGAATGTAGGTATGGAAGACTTTTTGTTCTTTCTTGATTAATGATGTCCCCCTGGGGATAAAATCCAGTATTATGTTTCTGAAAATTTTGGATATACTGAATTAAAAAAATGTTTTGAATGCAGTTACCGAGGATTATTAATTTAAAAAAGTAACCCATAAAAACCAAATTTTTATTATACCCCCTTTCTTTGTAAAATATAACAACAATTAAAGACAAATTAAAACATATAACATAATACTAAACTTACAGTAATTTAATATATTTCTAAAATGTCAGATGTTTTGTTAAGACACTTCATGCTTTGAAGATTAAATTCTAAAAACATTTGTCAGTCAATTTATATTTTCGACATTCGTCGTGAAGTACCTATTATGTATACCGATGGAGTAATTAAAATTTATAAAATATTCCGCGACGTTATCGGGCCGCTATGCTAGTAATCAAACTTTTCTAATAATTATAATTTGAAAAAACCAATAAAATTTCTAAAATCCAAAATTATACTATAATTTTTTTTTTTTTTAAACGAAAATTTGATAGATCTTGTTGATCGTCGCCACTAGTCTACTTGCCAAGTTTCAGCTGGATTGGATCACGGGAAAGGGTTTAAAAATTGATCCAAAGTTTTTTCACCCGGCAAGCCGGCAAGCAAACAAGCAAGCAGACGCCACGAGTTAATATAAAGGGAGTAAAAATGATGTTTTTCTTCGAAATTCTTTATTTTTTATTTTATTCTTTATTTTATTATTCCTAACGTATGTTTCGCTGTATTTTCGTCAGAACGAAGTACAATAACTGATCCATCAATTTAAAATGTAAACTGATCAATTGTCGGTCTGGGGCTCGATAAAACCTAAGAGGTTATTTTAGTTTATTAGTTATTTCATTTGTTAAATAATTCTGGAGAATATCATAATATTCCACATTATATTTATTTATTTATTAAATATATTTATATAATGTAGAGATATCATTACCAGCTGCGAAATATATATGCCTATACTATGTCATGAAAAGGACTATAGATGTTTCTAGCATGGTTCCTTCGAGTATATGAAAGTAACTGATTTGGAACATATATACAACTTTCAAAAATTTGGTAATATGCGGATGTTCTTACGGTGGCATTGGTGAATCACGCATTGTGTAAAGTGATCACTTAAACCAGCTCCACAGGTCATAAGCCCTGGGTCACCCTATACATACACGTTTTCCATATAAAATAACTTCGTCTCTATGAGACTTAATATATGGTATAATTGGGTGTGGAGGATCATATAAAACATCATTAAATACAATCTAAATAGCACAAAACAGCATAAATAAAGTTATTTAAAAAAAAACAAAACCTATCCTACAAATCGATTATTTCCAAAATTGTATGTGCATACTCTTATGGATTTTTCTTGAAAAAATATCATTACCTACTACAAATCTTTACAGAAAAACATATAATGAAATCTGTAACTTCCAGGTTTACAGGATCATGCCCAAATATAACACAAGCGCAGCCCAGAACCATTATTCATTTGTAGGAATTAGAACTTTCAATTCATTATCCTAAAAATTAAAAAAAAGGCAAGACCTTACGTCATTTGAAAATTAATTTTAAAAATTCGATTAAAAAATACATAAATTCTCATGAGTTTCACAATATATTTTGCTTCTCATATACAAAAAATACATAAATTCTCATGAGTTTCACAATATACATATTTTGTTTCTCAACATTCTTATCACCTCATTATTACAATTTTAATATCCATGAAATGAACTGATGTGATTAGTCATCCCATAAGAACGAGCGTCAGCTCAAAACGTTTTTTTGTAAGAATGTATTATTCAAAACGTGATGTTATTTACTATGATATGAATATAATAAATAATAATAAAATCTTCTTCTTCTTCTTTCTTTGTGACGTATCAGGTTCCCCTGAAGTTGGCAATCACTATGGAAAAGGCATCCCTGTCTGCCGCAGTCCGGAATAGTTTTCCGACAACCCTGATGTAATGTTATAAAAAAGAATGTAAAAAATAAAATATATATATATATAGATGTAATTTATCTTAATTAATAAATTGATTCTGTTTTACCTGAAGGCAATCCAAATTTTAATTTTTTTTTAAATATTTATCAAATGAACCTATAAAAAAAAGTATTCAGCTATGCAATCCAATAAATATTTTTCAGACTAAATAAATATTTAAATAAGCACTCTGGTCTCATGTTAATCTTTTGTTTCTTGTAAATCAGTATTTAGATACAGTTTTGAAGGAATTATCTAGACTAGAATTTTATAATATAACAATGCAAGCAAAGCCTCCAAGTATTATTTATTTATTTATCTCAATTATTTAGTTCCACACATAACGTTATGTACGCTAATATATGATTTCACTTAGACATATTGCATTCCATATAATCATTTAAAAGTTTTTACAATAAAATTTTTGCACTCCAGTTTAAACCTCCTTATATTCTCCGTGTTTTGAATTTCCTTTGACAGGCTATCGAAGACTTTTATACCTTTATACATCATACAATTTTGTGAGGTGTTTTTTTTCTTTGGTAGTCTTATGTTGTCACTTTTTCTTGTATTTTAAGAATGAAAATCCTTATTCAGCTTCATCCTGTCATCAAAGTATTTGAGTAGTAATCCATGTTTAATTTTACATATTTGCACCATTACATTATACTTTATTCTTTGATTTACTGTTTCTAATCCTAGGGCATTCAACATTTTTGTTATTTTAGTTCTCTTTAGTAATTTCTTTGGCATTCCTTCATTGCTTATAAATAAAATACTGGAACTATAATTTATGCATTGGCAACATTTAATTAATCTGGGATACTGTTGAAATATTAAATAAATTGGCCAATTATACTAAATGAAGAGTAAAATCACAGAAATAAAGAAATTATAACATAAATAATACTTCTGCCCACATAATTAAGCCTAGAATTCGCAAGGGATAATCAATTTTATAGTTCTGGCTATTGCAGATCGTAAAATGTTTCATATTTACGATCAAAAGTCGTGAAATTGATATTGTACATGTCAATTTACCATAATAAACTAGAGAACTTATTTTTGCAATCAAAAGTAATGTTTATGCACAGCATGTCCCAGTGATAATAATTCAAATGAAGCCAACAGTTAGAGGACACATTATTTTTTAGCCATATGCCATGCATTAGAGTAGCTAAATTGACTTTTCTACTCCTACAAAAGAATCCTAATGCTTTAACTAACTACCTGATTGTAATAAATATTATTAAGTGTTTTATATTAATACATGAATACAATTTATAAATGGCAAATTAACTAGGCACGGATGTTCTATCTAGAGTGGTTCAATCAATTGTAGATTTTCTCATTAGCGACATCTGTGGGGATTTAGGGGAATGAAAATGGCTTTGTACAGGCCGCATAGAAAGGCGGTTACAACTCATATGTGAAAGCTTGCCACACAATTTGAACATATATACAACTTTCAAAAAATTATTAAGCATGGTATATTCTATCATGGGTGGAAATGGCGAATGTTACATTGTGTAAAGTGATCACTTAAGCCAACCATAAGATAGGACATAAGTCCTATGTACATCCAAATGACTTCTATACCTACTTTCCCGTAAGAAATACAGTTTCGTCTCTGTGAGATATATATAATATACATTAATTGATTAATAATGTCTCTGTGACATAAATCCAGCACTGTTCTGAAAGATTTGAACAAACCCAAAATATTGTACTTTTGAGATAATTGTATATTTTATACAAATCATTTTATGGAAATTCGAGACAAGGCTGCCTGCTATTCTGCATATCAGTACGGTGATCGAATGCATTTGATTGCTTCAGGAGGTAGTGCCTCGACAATATTTTCTTGTATCTGGAAGGGACATCACAGGTAACCCATTGATAGTAAAATAGGGTTACTCGAAATTTAACAGGTAAATTTAACGTTTGTGATATTCGATAAATAAGCACCGGGACATAAAGACTCAACCTATCGTGGTAATATTTGGCACACGTATGCTGTGATAGCTATTACAGTATTATAGCTACTTGATTTTTGCTTACGGCTAATTATTAAAAGTAAGTCATCATTGTTAGATTCCGACAAAAAAGTGACTTGAAAAATCAAAGGAGTTATCTCGTTAATGTGAACATATTATATACTTTATTTTTGCCGACTACTAGTGATGTCTTCCAGCCCTAGGCGTCACTTGGATAACTTTCTGTGGGACATCCTATATAAACACTTCAATTATTATTGCAATGCATATTTCGCCCGATATAGAAATAACACACAGAAAAGACATGCATAAAACAAGAGTACAAAATAATATAATTATGACGGTCTTAAAAATTATTTCCAGGGTAGGACAATAGCATTCTAACAACCCGTTTATTATTCTTAAATTAATTGTGATGAAAATGACAAGGTAATAAAAACAAAGACTATGCCACTGGCTAAAATCAATGTAGCTACACATCGCTAAACTAACTTACTAACTAACTAACCATCACGCCGTTTCCCCGCATGGGTAGGCAAAGAGGATTGAACGCCACACTCTTCTATCCTGGCATACCACTTTTGCTTCGGCCACATTCATACATCTTCTCATCCAAGTTCTACGGTTGTTGCGACTTTTAACGGGGCCATCCTCTAACACTTGTTGCATCTGATCGTGCCAGGTCTTTCGCGGACGCCCTCTATTTCTGTTGCCTTCAACACTCGCCTCATATATTTTCTTAACCATACTTTCCTCGTTCATACGTTCATATGACCAAACCATCTCAGCACTCCTTTCTTTATTCTATCTACCACACTACAGCCAGCATTGCATTCACGTCTAATTTGTTCATTCCTTACTCTATCGACCAAAGATTTTCTACAAAAGCGTCTTAGTGACCGCATTTCTACCACATTCAGTTTACATTACACATCGCTCATGCTAAATATTAAATCACCCGTCAAAATGACGTACTTTTACATGTTAGAATTTCAGCTTTAAATTAAATAGTTATTTTATGTCCTAGCAGTACATACATACAGGAAATCATGTTATTCTTTTCTATAAAGATTTTTTATATTTAAAATATATTTTTTATTAAAATTTTGTAACGAAATGGCAAAAAATATTACGTACAAAATTCATTGTAATATGTCACAATATTATCACAATAATTCTTTAATGACAATTTTTTGGTAGGTGTACAAGTGTTTACAAAAAATGCACCTAGATACGGTATATTATAAATCATGGCTCGGCGTCGAAAGCGACAACTTAATTGATCTCAGAAGCTTGCATCATACTTTGGCAGTCTTATTAATCAACGGGACAGTGAAGCCATGAACCCTACCTATTTCTTCTTCTTTCTTGCACTGTCCCAACTCATTGCCTAGGTAGGCCGTTGGGGTCGGCTCTTCTCGTTCTCAGGCTTCTTTTTCTTTGGTTCAGGGTGCCATTTTGATCTAGGCCATTTCTATGCAGGATTTTGGAGCACTTAGTCATCCAAGAGTTCTTAGGTCTTCGTCTGGATGACTGTCGATAAAACTCTACAGACGTTGTCTACTTTACCACATGGTCAGGTGTTCTCTGTCTTAAATGCCCGTTCATTTCAGCTTATTCTCCGAGCTTTCTATTTGTACGTGACGCGATTCGCAGTGGGTATGAAAGGGCAATACGTGGAGGGCAATGGGATTAGGATGACGGAAGGTTAAGAGGAGTGACGAGACGAGAAGTGGACTGTATAGACGAGATGGAAGGACGTTTCGACTTTTGTCTCTCGGCGCCTCACCAAACACTTAGTTCACTCGGTTGGATCCAACACGCGATAAATTAACTGTCCAGCAGTGACGAGACCAGAGAATCTATATTCACAACTAAATATCGAGACGAGACGAGAATTTACAAGGCAGGAGGCGAGAAAATCTATCCCGTCACTTCGACGATAAAATAGCTAGACTTGTCGAAACGAAAGGGTAACTGGTACTCTGGAGAGTAGGAACAATTTCGATAGAGACAAGTCAATGTTGCCACATAAGAAAAAAACACATTTCTGTGTAAACGTGACGTCACGAATATCGAACACTGTTTATGTCCGGGACACCTAGGCTACCATACATACGTGAACCGTGAGCCTTACAGTCGGCGAAAATTTTCAGAACTACATTACACTGAACTACAGGATACTGAACATTATCCTCATTTTATTCATGACGTTAATAGTAATTAATCCCTACGACGCTCTAACTGAGGTGGGCTGAGATAAATATATTTTTTTAAATACATTAATTAACGCCCTATAAGGTTTTTACAACAGATAGGTAGAATGTAAATTAACAGAATATATAGTTTACAGTGAAAAAAAATAATAACATGTACACATAATAATGACATAAAGTGTAAAGAAAATAATTAAAATTCAGATACAAATATATAAAGATAAATATAAAATAAAGTAAAAAGTAAATATATAAAAAGCAGAATCATAAAAAAACATAATATTATAGAAATTTAAAAACAAAAAAGTAATAACGTAAGTGAAAAGATATAGCACAAGCTTTGAAAGTCATAATATGGAGATGAGCAGTCATTTTGGTGGATGTTTTCTATGTAGATTTTCCGTCAAAGAAAATTTTAATTTTGCATGTCAGGCAGGAAAATCAATTTGTAGAATGCAGGTTCACCGAATGACTAGATGGATTTTTTTTTCTTATACTATTTAATTAAAGATAATAATTTCAGAGACGGGAACAGTACAAAATGAACAGTAATAATAACAGCATTCCAACTGGCTGCGTTGGTAATATACTATTATATAAACAAAGAGTGCCTACATAGGAATTAATATTTAAAACAAATGAGACAAGAGCATCTTCCGTCAATGCCCTGTTTTCCATGAGATCAGATATGGAATAAGGAAAAAGAAGAATTTATGAAGAGTTTTTTTATTCTTAAAATAAACAAATAGCGTGAACACGCACCCTTTTTCAATTAGTATATTTATGTTTATACGACAAAATATACATATAACAGTGCTATGTATACTTAACTATCGCCTAGTGGCTAGGATGATATCAATCTTGTTAATATTATTAATATTTAAAGCATTAACCTTGTGCTTAGACATTATAACAGAATGTTAGTTTGCTTAGTAAAAACCACTACCAGATTTAGGATCAAGACAAGATTAACACGCATGTGATCAATATTGGTGTAAGTTTAACAATACTATGGTGTTGTGAATATAGTAGTTTACTGTTGGTCCTGACGGAGAGACGGGTACGTCTCGAAACCGGTAGACCCTAAATCTGGTAGTGGTTTTTACTAAGTTAATTAAAATTCAGTTACGATATCAATCTCTTGATCTCAGCGTTTTCTTGTTCTTGCAGCCTTATTTAACATCAGTAAAGCCGTAGAGTCTCACCTTCGGTAAACATCACTGTAGCACCTCAGAGCAAGTACATGTATTCCATTCATTTGCGTCACACGTACCAAGCCTATGGTTCAAATGTATAAATATTCGTGCAGTGTATTCAGAAGAGCTGATTTTGACCTCCAGCGAGGATCGGAAAAATATCCTTGTCAGAATGCAACACTTAGTGTTCATCTTTCGTGCTCTGCAGCTTTTCTGTCATTAAGGTCGTATCCGAGATGCTTGACCTCCTTACTTTCAGAGAGATCGTCGACACTCAATCGCATAGGTAGAATATTAATACGAATAAAGCAAGCAGGCAGCATAAGAAACGTTATTTTTTCAAATAAAAGAATAAAATAAATTAAATTATGAAAAAGGAATCAGTAAAGTCACATAATATGTTTTATTGACTCGATAGCTACCAGCTTGAAAAGTAGATAATAATGTCTCTCTATATCAAAAATACACTTTTTAAAACGACAAAAATGAGAATTGCCACACCAACAAACTTAATCGACAAATCCGGAGAATACATACTACATATGTGTAAAGGAGTTTCAATCACTTTGAACACAAACACTTTGGAAAACACTAAACTGAATACTATAAAGTGTAAATAAATATAATAATATGCCAGAGCGGATAAATTTCAAACTCTCTCTGATGGTGTACAAAAGTCTTCAGATCGACCTCTGTATCCCAGACAATATCACTGGAAGACGGCTCACACTACGGTCAGCTGAATCGGAGGCGCTCTGCAGGCTGGTAGTACCAAGGAGACCTGGAGCCACCAAGTTTGCGGAACGTGCTTTCAGCTTTGCGGGCCCAGCTATGTGGAATCAGCTGCCTCCAGTGCTGCGCTCTATGGAGAACCAGGAACATTCAAGAAGTAAAGCGTAAGTCCTGTAAAGGGCCCTTGAAGCATCTCTTATGCAAAAATGGCGCTATATAAATTAACATAAACATAAACATAAACATGGTGATAAATAACGTCAAACATATGAAATACCAAATAAAATTTCCAAATTGTAAGTATTTATTGATTTGCGATGGTCTTTAGTTTATTCTGAATATTATTTACAATTTATTTATTTTAAAATTGATTTTATTATTAATTCATTATTTATTATTAATTTATCATAAAAAGTGTATTGTGTAATTACCTACATCATAATCGAAATGAAAATATTATACTTTGTACTCAATATTTGGGTCAATAATGACGGTCTGCTTGTTAAAAAAAATCCTAGAAAAATCCAAACAAATTAGGGTCTCTTTCTCAATTTATATAATTTTTTATTTTTATACATACCCAGATTAACTAAACTTAAAGTACTTCTTGTACTAGAAACTTATTAAAAACTCAACTGTACAACTCATTAGAAACTATGCCTGACTAAATATAGATCTTCTAATGAGACAGGCGCAGTCCAACCTAAATTTTACATCACCTTTGAATAAGAATACATAAATGTAAATAAATAGATGAAGGAAATTTACAGGTTTTTTGCCATTATCCAGCAGGAGATTTGTATCTGGTATGATTTTACTTGATAAAATTATTAATTCACATTTTGACACCCCTGATATTCTGTATTTGTTTATGTTTCATGCATCTGTTAGAATTACTCGAATACCTACGTTATTTTATTGTGTCAACTCACTAAAACTAACTCGTATTTTAATTCCCTTGTACCTAGAATGCATAGGCTAGGTTACACTTATGCACATATCTTCGATATTTTCAACTCTAGTTTAGCACTCTATTATTCAAAAGGTGCTCTTTGTACCGCGTATTGTAATAAATAAATAAATTGGATCGCGTAACAAAGCCGGTCTGAAGTACATTCGGACATAGATTATGCTCAAAGTAATCTCTTACCGTGTCTAAAACGAAAAGTGTTCAATCCATTCAATCTTTCAGTGCTCACGTATGGCTGCGAAACATGGGCACTCAACAAATGAGAGCTTCAATAACCAAGCTATTGTATTCAATCATGGTTCGCGGTTTCGGAGTCATCTAATCTACAGTTATCTATAATAGTTATATTTCTATAGTAGGTACATGAAGAAACAGGAAAATAAATAAGTGAAAAAGAGAACGGTTATGTGGAATTGATATTATCGAATACACCATGAAAATAAAATGGCAACAAGTAGGCCACATCACACACTATCACAGAGTGAATGGAACGAACACAGTTATTCAGTGGCATCTGAGGGAAATTAGGAGGCCGACAGGCCACGCTAAAATTATCACTGAACTTCATTGAGAAAATTGTCAAAGTGAGATATTGAAACACTGGATATTTTATACAATATACCAGGAGAGTAGCCAAAAGCCGAGGGGGATAAGGGCGTAATGATTATTTAGTACGCAGTAGCAGATTCTTCTCTTATTGACCCCAGGGGCAATAAGCTCTCCTACGATTCCAACGACAAATCGAGAATCTCAATACAGTCATATGGTTCGTATAAAATATTCATTGTTTCGGTACCTAAATTTGTCAAACGACCGTAATATAAACGTTTAATCTTTAAATCATCAAATCATTCACAAATGGCAGCAAATAACAATATTGTCACAGGTTTGCTGCTGTGAGATTCAAATTAAGCACTTGTGAACAATTGAACCTTTCATTATTAAACAAAATCTCAGGACACAAACTTTGGCTGGATCACTTTCTGAAATTCTCACTAAGTTCTAGTCGTCTCTGGTAATGTTTTGCATCTCCTATGCATCGCCATCGTCTATGCATCACATTGTTGTCTCAATCTCAAGAATTTCCAATTTTTACCCTTGTAGGCTAGTAGCCAAAACACTACGTCATCACACCAAAGACTCAGGTGTGATGACGTCATCGTTTACATAGGGAACGTTTTTCTTTCAAAGGTACTCGTGTGTTCTACCGGCTTCCAGACTATTCCGAAACTTCCAGACTTTTCAGATACCGTGGATTATAAATGCAGTTATTCTCGAGTTGAGAATTTCATGACAATATGAACGAAAGAACATAAGTAACAGAAAAAAACTAAAAATATTTTTAAAAAAACTTTGAAATCGTTTATCTCCGCAACTATTAGTATAATTTTAGACCCATAATTTAGGCAGGCCTCTACATGTAAAGCATTGTGGACTAGCTCTGTAATATCTTGTGTTTTAATCCACTTGCAGAAATGGGTTGGCTATCGCTGATTTGGACCCCCTTGAAGGCATTGTTGTTCTCCCAGGCTAGCACGTATTAAATTTATCTGTTTCAGTTGCCTAATGTGTGAAGTAATCGTACCGTTAAAGCATAATCATTTATTTGACTCCAGCACCGCTGTGGCAAGCGAAGATTCCCAGGCATCATATTTATATTAATATATCAAGAGTAGCTTGTTGGTCTTGTGGTTAGGACACTGGCCTCGTGATCCAAAGGTTGCGGGTTCGATCCTCACTCCAGACTAGCAAGTTAGTCCTATTTTCATAGTACAAGCGCTTAGCTTAGTTTGAAAATAGTAAGAATATTGATGTGACACGTATTCCGTGTTCACATCTCTATTTTTAAAAAAAAAAAAAAAAAAAAAAAAAAAAAAAAAAAAAAAAAAAAAAAAAAAAATATCAATAAACATACGCGGCGTGTTTTCCACATTTTGTGTACTCGTAAATAAAAGTATAATTTTTAATCATCTCCAGTCGGTTTCTGTATTGCTGAGGGTTGTGACTGCCATAGCCAGTATTGATCTGATCAGTACACCGAATGGACCTTTTCCTCCATTCTGGGGACCGCCCGCTTCTTCCAGTTACCATCATCTTCTCCGCGAGCGATGTTATCAAACATGAGAGAATGCGTCTGAGATGAAAATATTACCACGTCTCGTGGCTAGGGAGGAATGGACGAAAACATTGGAAAATAATAAACGATTTTTTTAATTAATATGTATTTTAATTAATGTTATTCCATGAACAAAGTCACTTAACACAAATTGAACTTAACCTATTCTTTAAATTACACTATTTCACAATATATCACCCGTAAATAAATACTTTATTAACGCTAGAACACTTTATTTAACATTCACCAGAACATTCCATCCATTGTCACACGTATTAGTCCCATTGGTTTGTTTTTCCACTTAGGTGCTTTGCTCGATTATTTCGCTTTATTAACCGCTTCTATAACGTCACGAATGTCAAAACACGACGAACTGCTACTTATATCCAAATTCTGGTATTTTCTAACTTTTTAGATTATTCTATTATTTAGGAGAAGGTCCTCGTCGCTTTTCGGCTGTTCAGTTGTTTCCCGGATGTCGTAGATCACACTAAATTGCTATAGGCCGTTCTCGATCCTTCGATAGTGTTGTGACATAGTACAGGGGATTCTTTATATTTTAAATTTCATTGTTTACTGCCCTTGAGGATCATAAGGGATGATGGACCCTTCAATTTTATTTTTACACCAGATATTAAGAACCATTGGCTCGAAACATTTCGATTATTCAATAAATTATAAATAATATTATACTACCACAAAGTTATTTTACTATTTCTATTTTACAAAGTTATTTTATTAAAAGTGATTTTTTTATGCTGACAAGTTTTTTGAGCGATTCTTCCTTAGTCAAAGCAGAAAAAAAAGTTTTAATTTGCAAATTTATCTCAATTATTATACACTCAATAAATATATTACTTTTGTATATTTATATATTACATATATATCGTCCACAATAATAGATTGATAGTAATAATAATTTTTCCGAAAATTTTTATTTTAAGCATTTTTACTGCAATAAAATAATAATTGTATACTTTAATCTACCTTTTAAAATTTTACTTACATCATCACCTGCTATCAACAATATGAAATGTGGGCAGTTATCATGCCAAAAAAAAGTTAGTTTAAAAAAAATATTATTAATCAATTAGAAATTAAAATTCTTTAATAATTCAAAGAACTGCTCTGAAATTGCAATTTCACAAAAATAATGTGTTTCCTTTAATATATAAGTTACTTTTCTTTAAGATTTTTATAAAAAAAAGAAGTATTAAATAAATTGTGATGCTTCTTCTTTCTTCCACAACATCTCTCCACCGGCTCTTACCCTGGCCATTCTTCTCCAGTTGTACCACTTCATCCACCACTTCATCCTGCTATATTCTTTTTCAACACACTTAGCCCGCTTTAATTATTTACTAATATAGTAATATTATTAAAAAAATTAATTACCGAGTTCAAATTTCATTTATTTTGTATATTGCAAATATGAAATATAATTAAAGTCATGTCGTAAAGGAAAAATATATTTTATATGTATAATAATATTTTCCTACCGTCCTAATCAAATGTATTTTATTTTTATTAATAAAAAAAGAACAGTTGTTGCTTGCCCAACGTGCCAATGAAGTATTAAAGTTTTGCGAAGCTGAAAAAGCGAATAATGGACCGATATTACCGTCTGACAGTTTGACAGACAGAACGGCCGCCACTACTGCATGGTTTCTTTAGTGCTGCCCGACCAAATGTCTGTATTTAATACGACACCGGTCACCGGACATTCTGTGCATTGTGTATTGTGTAATAAATTTACACCCTGACAACTTCTGTTACGCGACAGGGACGCCCTCCCTCGCACGCCAAGTTATAGTGGTACGTCTGTAAAATATTATTGTACACGTGTATTCTTCTTTTTGATGCTCTCATAAATTCATTTCATTACTTCACTTCATTAATACTACAATTACTTCATTTCATTACTTCACTTCATTAATACTACAATTACTTCATTACATTACTTCACTTCATTAATACTACAATTACTTCACTTCATTTACTTCACTTCATTTCATAGTACTACAATTACTTAACTTCAAGTAGTTTTTACTACAGTTGTAGTGTACACTTTGTAGTCTTCAAACTGGTGAACGTGTGTGTCTTGTAGTCTTCATTTTGAAATGTAGTTTTTCCCTTCGCTAGTAAGCAGACGGAATCGCGCACTGTCTGAAACCCTTGTAATATGTCACTTTGGAACAATACAGTGAAAGGCTCTAGAACGACCTGCAGTACTCTAGAATTATATACGTTCGGAAGATGCCTGAAACAGCCTAGAAGCGACAGAAACCATTTCCTAAACGCTATAAAGGAAAAGAATCTTCTCAAGAGTTCGAAAGACCAGCGTATCGCGTATACAAAGCAGCACCGTGCTGCGCGATTGAGTTTGTATTGACATATCTATGACGGCCAGTCGTCTTATTTAGGGGCGATAGATGTGAAGTGAAATAATCGAGCGAGTTAATAAGTGAGCGATTAAATAAATGCGATTACTACGTGCAAGAATCGGATGGAATGTTATAGCGAATGCTTAATAAAGTAATTGGCGTGCGAGGGAGGGCGTCCCTCGCACGCCAAGTTATAGTGGTACGTCTATAAAATATTATTGTACACGTGTATTCTTCTTTTTGTTGCTCTCATAAATCGATGGCTCGGTTGCCTCGAGATGCTAATCGATGGGCTGATCGCCTGACGCCAAGTCGCCAGCTTCCCATAAGTCATCAGCGGCAAATGGGTCAGCATATCGACGCGGATGGAGGCAGAGCGCAACAAAATCTGTCTCAATTAACTTCTCCATCGGAGGCGAGGTCAAATATAACACGCTCTCAATAGACCAATTTGTGTGGCATGCTCAGAAATCACATATACGCTCAGAGGATAGAACGTGAATGAATAATTTTGCTAAATATATTGATAAGCTTTCTTCCAGAACAATATTCCTCTGAATATCGATCTGTTCCATGTCTCTGAGAGGGTATTCCGAAGCAGTATTCTCTTACACCTTTGATGTGAATGATTTTATGTATTATGTTTATTTTTTGCTTTTGTTTATATATGCTTATATAATACTAACTTATTATAACATTTACGAATTAAATCTTGTGTTTGTAATGTAAATGTTTATAAAAAATATATAAATTGAATTGAATTACTTATACAGGGTTATTTTGAAAACATTAATAACCTCGCAGGACTATATTCCTGCCTTGATTATAATTCGACAATGTTCAAGCTATCATGACCTATGACATGTTATGGAGATATACAACATCAAAGTTTTTCAATATTTCTGACTTTTTTTATAAAACGTTGGACTATCATTACAGTAACTCGTATCGATTATGAAAAATTCATCATTAAAATTTTTTTTTTTTACAAGATAGACCCCAGCTAATTATTTTATAAGTTATTTTCTGCCATGGGTCGTAGCTACGGGAATGAAATGAAAACAGGGGAAATTAATAAGCGGTTTATTAGTAATAAATTAATTATTAAATGGACAAAGTCACTTAACACGAATTAATACACTGATGATGAAATCACACTATTTTGCTATTTATCACTCGTCTATGAACACTTTTTTATCGCTGGAAATATTCCATCCGAATCTTTCACGTAGTAATCGCATTTATTTAATCGCTCACTTATTAACTCGCTCGATTATTTCACTTCACATCCATCACCCCAAAATAACACGACTGCCCATCATAGATATGTCAAAACAAACTCAATTGCGCAGCACGCTGCTGCTTTATATACGCAATACGCAGGTCTTTCGAACTCTCGAAAGATTTTTTCCTTTGTAGCGTTTAGGAGAATGTTTCTCGTTCTTCTCCCGAATTTTTTATATAATCCTAGAGTACTACAGGCCATTCTAGAGCCTTCCATTGTGTTGTTCCAAAGTGAGATATTACAAGGGTTTCAGACAATACGCAATTCCTTCTGCTTACCATTACCTTTACCATTACCATTACCATCACCAGTACCCACCACCTGAAATGATCAAAAGGCAGCACAACACCATTATATCAACTCCATCCCGCGTTGCGCTACTAATTACGTGACTATGTTTAAATATAACCCTTTCGCATCAATCTAAAATGCTCCCGCGTACTGCACCTAATCTAAATAATCGGTGTATTACACATCGGCAAACCTGTTGCATCTTTCGCAACAACTGCTTTTCAAAAGCATGTCGCAAATTTAACGAGACAGAAGTCGATCAAAAGCGCATCGACACTGCTAAGTGTATTTTTTTTAATCCAAGCAAAAGGTTAAGCACGAACCATTATATTTGAAGAGCTAATAAACACAGCGCAATGTACGATAAAGCATTCGTCTAGTGAGCAAAATTCGATTAAAGTCCTGGGAGAAAAGTTAGTCAATAGTCACAAGAAGATTATTTTTTAAATTATAAGAATATTCCAATAATAATAAATTCGTTCTCTGTCTGTCGACCTGTCCGAAACTTCATGTGACGTCCGTAATTTCATTCGAATTCCATGCTAAAAAAGAAATTACACTGGTGGATAAGAGTTCAAACTTCGGACGCGCAAACGCCAACGTGGCGCCCTACCGACTTTGCCACCACCGCATCTCCGAAATCCGTGAAAAATATCTAAATACAATAATTTCATTTTCTGTCCATAATTTCGTGTAACGTTCGTAATTTCCTTCGAATTCATGGGAAAAAAACGAAATTAAACTACTGGAAAAGGGACTGAATCCCGGGCGAGCAAACCTGAAGGCGGCAACCTAGCGACGTTGCCACCACGGCATTGCATTACCCGTCACAAATACACTCCACATATGTTCCGATATTTTTGACGGGTTAGAGCTAGTATATACTATATTATGTATACTGGGGCGTTACCATTAGTATTATGTTTCGTCATCTTTCACGGTTCTAAGGCTAGTACATAATATACAGGATTATTTGGAAAACATTAATATCCTCGCAGAACTCTATTCCTGCCTTGATTATGAGTACTTTGTTAAGAATCGGCTACTGGTCTAAAATGTTCAAGCAGCTATGACCTAATATAAATAGTTATGGAATTATGCAGTACCAAAGTTTTACATTTTTTTCTCTATATTTCTTAATTATTTTTTATAAAACATTTAACTGTCATTTGAGTAACTTATATGACAAAATGCCTTATATCTTTATCATATATGTATTAGGATATACGTCTGTGGTGTGGTCAGAGGGAGAAAGAAGTACATGAGGGTTATCCGTCAAACGTCAAATATAAATAGACTCAACAATATTTATCTTTTCTATGGTCCAACGTGGCAATGACAATTTTGCCATAATTTTACATCAGGACGCAGTGGGAGAAGAAATTAGTCAGTGCATATGAAATAATCTTTTTTCTAAAAGCATACAGCATCAGTAGGTACTTATTTCATGTAATTTTAGTCAAAACATGGAATTGTGATGTTACTGTCAGACCAGACCGGAGAAATCGGACATCGCAAATACAGGTTTATCTTAAGTAATAAACTAAACTAAATTTTAAGACTATTAACTACTTATCGGGTCTGGTGTTGGAGTGGAGTGGTGGAGTGGAGTCAAGTGGGGTGGAGTGTTATAGTGAGAAGAAAACAACGTTGTTATTTTTAATTTCTTAAAAATATATACAAATCTTCTTATTTAAGTACGACGAACACCGATGTATAGGTAGGTTGTTATTTTTAATTTCTTAAAAATATGTACAAATCTTCTTATTTAAGTACGACGATCACCGAATACCGATGTATAGGTACCAATGTCTCGATTATTTTTATTTTTATTTTCGTCTATTAAGAGTTGGGATAACGATCTTACACTTCAATATTGCTATTTTCAGAACAGCACAGACTGCGTGTTATACAAAGCCCTCGATACGTAAACGATAATTTATTGGTACGCGTCCGTAAAATGAAAAATATTTTAAAAATGCATTTTTCACTTTTGGTTGATGGCATCTAACGCGAGAGCGTTTTGACGATTGGAGGCATCGCGGGTGTGTGCAATGGGCCTGCAGTAACTGCCTCCGGACTGGGCGAGGATGTGGAGCAAGTCGTGCCGGGACAACTGCACACCTCGGCCGGCCGCGTGCCGTCACGCTGGTCGTGCCGGGGGTGGGGGGGGGGCAGCGGTGGCGATGGAGCGCCACTGCCTCGTGCGCGAAAATGTTCTTCATTAATATCAAAATAACACCTTTCGGCGCGAATAGTCCCTTCATCAAGATACAACGTATGCCAAAAATTGAAATTCAAAGTATAGATATTATGAAATCCAAAAAAATAAATATAATATTTTGAGTAGGTTTAAGACATTTGTGGGTTACCTATAAAAGCAAAGGTGATTAACATAATAATAATTTGAGAAAAGATAATGTTACGTTTCATTTTGTTAAATAATCTACACACCATTCCATTATATTTTGTAGAAATGATACATTGGTGTTTTTTCTTACTAGCAATAAAGACTATTTGTTAAGCATGATGAGTTCTTGCATGCATCGTGCATAATTTGAGAAAATATAATGTTATGTTTCATTTTGTTTAATAATCTACACACCATTCCATTATATTTTGTAGAAATGATACATTGATGTTTTTCCTTACTAGCAATAAAGACTGTTTAGCATGATAAGTTCTTGCATGCGTCTTGCATTCAAGTATAAAAGTGTGGGGTAGAAAAGCAAAGGCAGCAATATCCAAAAAAATGTAGTCATCAAGGATTACTAATTTATAATGTACTAAATTCAACATTTTATAGGAAACATTTTCTAGAAGAATTCAGCACATTTTAAATTACTAATCCACGGTAACTGCTAGTCATGGTATTTTAACGTTTGACACACTAACCGATTATATCGATGATTGATAACCGATTTTTCACAATTCGATAGACAACCATCGGTACTACACACCAGTAAAATCTGAGTTACCGATAATCAGTACAATCAGATACAAATCTTAAGCAACTTTACCGTGTTTAACCGGTTAAAATAAACATCACTAGGGATTACATTTAGAACATTTTTTATTTTTTGTATATTGCTGCCTTTCCTTTTATATCCCACAATTAATAGATTTTCGTCCTCGGAGATGAATTAAGGATGTCTCAAGAGACAAAGATATTTAAATGGGAAAGTACGTAGGTATAGGTGGCGACAGAACCTCTATGTCATAGTGATGGGTCCGCTCTGTACTCACTACTACAATGTAGTACTACACTACATTGAAGTGCACACTTCGCATACTTTGATGTGTAGTGCACACTACAAACTACAAACACCAAAGTTATTGAAAGTATAAACTTCAAATAGTACACTTCATTTCAAAGCGAACACTACAAAGTACATCAAAGTTATCGAAAGTATGAGAAACATACTTTAAATAGTGCATTTTTTACGTGAAATTTTTGGAAAGTTGATGTAGATATATGAAGAAATCTTTGGAATCTGTAACAACCCCCCCCCCATGGTTTGAAAATTTTTTGGAATCGAATGAAGAAATCTGGCTGGCGACCTTTTTTTTTTTTTTCGTTTAGCTCGCCAAATTTTAATTTGTGAAAAAAATACTTTTCACTTCATTTAAAAATTTACTTCACTATTACTTCATTTTATTACTTCACTTCATTAATATTACAATTACTTCACTTCATTTAAAAATTTACTTCATTTCATTACTTCACTTCATTATTATTACAATTACTTCACTTCATTTCGTAGTACTACAATTACTTCACTTCAAGTAGTTTTTACTACAATTGTAGTGTACACTTTGTATTCTTCAAACTAGTGAACATATGTGTGTTGTAGTCTTCATTTTGAAATGTAGTTTTTCCCTTCGCTACTATGTCATTATTCGCAATTAACTGCAGTTACATTAACACGAGTGCTCTCATTGAGAGTAAAACGAAGTTTAAGAAGCGAAAATACCCCTAATAAAGATAAAGCTTATCCTTTACTTGTCAATTATAATTTTTATACGCAGAGTGGACTGACCAGCCGATAAACACTGACCTTTGCCGCCAAACATAGACCTTGGAATCCACGCTTGCTCTATTTGTGCGGTAATGTTATAACTCGTTCATTGGTAACACTATTTTTTACTCCCTTTCTTTTAACTCGTAGCGTCTGCTTGTCGGCTTGTTTGCTTGTCGCTTGTCTGCCGAAAAAACTTTGGATCGATTTTTAACCCTTTTCCCGTGATCCAATCGATCTGAAACTTTGCAGGCAGACTTGTAGCGATGATAAAAATGATCTATCAAATTTTTGTTAATTTTTATTTTATTATTACAGTATAATTTTGGATTTTTCGAAATTTTAACGATTTTTATTACGTGCGTGGAGTGGGTGCGAAACCTGTTTCAGCTAGTAATTGAGAAAGGGAATATAATAAAAAGTTGGATTTAATGGATTGGTTTTTTTTACTTTTCAAAGTATTAATTCTTATTTATTTCGTTACATAGTTACAAATTATTTTCCTACTTGGCATAAAATTGTTTTTACAGTATGCTTTAATGTTTCTGTAGGATCATCTATAAGGTTCCGGGACGACTTTTGATTGTTAACTATCATATTGTCAAATGTCGATATGTCCGTAATTTAATCCATATTCTCTGCTTAACCCTAAGAAATATGTATTAGTATGCAGTATGTGTGTGTATTTTGTAAATATTTTAATTGGTTTATTTCACACGTATTAATAGGCTATCCAAGCACGAGTTTTACATAAAAATATTTTTATTAGATACTCTTTTTTATTCATGCAAGCATATTTATTTTAATGATCTCATTTTAATCAAATACACGTTGCACAAAAATACAGTTGCACGCCATTTCTTAAAAATATAAGACAATTAAGATATTTTACTAGTCAAGGGGTTTGAACCTTCTTAACCCGGGAGTCGTTATTTCATAGCACAAACTATTATCATCAGAATTTTTGTACTCCACAATCATTTCAGTGCTCTGCAATCTAAGTTTTTCCCCCATTAGGCTGTAAAGTCAAATGCTGATTTTTCTTATAAGAATTAATTTATTTTTAATTTATTTATCTTTATTTATTTATTTCTATTTAATTTTAAGTATAAAATTTTGTTTGGACTGTGCCTGTCTCACAAGAAATATCTGTGTTGAGACAAGCATTATCGTTTTTTTTTTATATTTAGTTCTTTCGTTAGTTTTTTCATTTGATGTGGTTTAATATCATTCTTCGAATGACAAGTTAATTGATAGAATTTTACAATAATTAAAGCTTATTAGGCCAGTGCTCACGTGCGCAGCTGAGACATGGGTACTAACTAAGAGGAATGAGCGAGCACTGGACGTTTTTGAAAGGAAAATTTTGAGGCGTATCTTCGGACCGGTTCTAGAAAATGGACTTTGGCGCAGGCATTACAACAATGAGCTCTATACTCCATTTAAGGAGCCAAACGTCACAAAATTTATAAAACTGAGAAGACTTCGGTGGCTGGGTCATGTGGAGAGAATGTCCGAGCATCAAGCACTAAAGTCCCTGCTGAACTCAAGGCCAATAGGGCGAAGGAGCTTAGGAAGGCCGAAATTAAGATGGAGTGACAACGTCCTCAAAGATATCTCTGCCTTAGAGCTTCGAAACTGGAGAGAGCTAGCATTAGACCGAGATGAGTGGAGGAAAATTATTGAGGAGGCCAAGACCCACCAAGGGTTGTAGTGCCAAAAATGATGATGATGAATTAACGTGATAGGTAAATAACCATAGCCATATTATATTTAATTTACCTTAAAATACCAAAAGAGATAACAAATGAAACCATGTATTAATAAATTCAGGTATGTAACATCGATTAGACAGACAGGAATTTGAAACTATTATTGCAAACATGCAACCAAACATTATTCAATATCTCACCACTTTTCATGAAAAAATTATCAAATTAAAATGGTAAAAAAGAATGTTTCCATTAAAAATAGTTTAGAAGATAGTATATAGATAACAGATTATATCTAGTTCATGTTATGAGGGACTAACTAAATTTATTAAAGAACAGGTATTTCAGTGCCTAGTGTAAAGAAGCGAAAACATAGAATAAATCTCTCCTTTTTTATTATTAAAATTATACATAATTTTTATAACTTAACATACCTAAATATGTATGTAAATTATAAAATATAGCATATCAAATTATTTGTTTGAATGTATAATAAAAGCCGATTTCTCGGCATTGAAATGCATTAACATATCTTTTATCCCCGATAATAATAATTTCGAATGTCTGGTTTCATTCAAACTAGTATGATTTTAAAATTTTTATTAAATAAAATGAAAGCATTGACTATACTTTTTATTAAATACTCGATTTTTTAAATATTTCGGTTGAATGAAAATTAAAACTTATCGGTGCATCCAGGCTCTTACAAAGAAAAGTGTAGAAAAGATCAAATGCACGCAACGGTCCGTGGAGAGATCCATGCTTGGAGTAAGCCTAAGAGATTAGAAACGAACGAAAATTAGAAACGACGAAATTAGGTGCAGAACCAGAGTAGTGGATATCATGGATCATGTAGCGAAGCTAAAATGGCAATGGGCAAGACACGTTGCAAGACAGGATACTACAAGATGACCTCCCAGAGTTCTGAAATGGAGACCTTGGGAAAATAAAAGAGGCATCGGAAGACCTCAAAAGAGATGGGCGGACGATATTGTCGCTGTGGGGGGAAAGAAATGGCTATAATTAGCCAATAACAGGAAAGAATGGAAAAATAAGGAAGAGGCCTATATCCAGCAGTGGAAAGATGAAGGCTGATGAAGAAAAAGAAGAAGAAGTGCATCCACTACTGTATAGGAAATGTCATTTGTATTAATCATTTATCAAAATATATAATTCTCTGTGTGAAAATTTCCTTCAATGACATTACCACATGGCTCAAATAATAATGAGAAAGGTATAAAAATAAGAAGGAAAAAAGCAGAATTCTGTATTTATATTTCTCTATTAAATAATGTCCATTACTTGCGTTGCGTTAATGTAACGTTCACCATTTCCAACCATGATACTATCTATTCCTTGCGTGCCTACTTTCCTATAAAAAAACATAATTTCGTCTCTATGAGACATTTATAATATATCTTGATTAATGATGTCCCCGTGTACAAAATCCAGTACTGTGTTCTGAAAAATTTGAACAAACTCAAAATACTCTTTAATATTGTACTGAAATTTGTATATTTGATTACACGGCCCTGAACTATACCTATAATACTGTATTAAAATTTATACCTATAATATTCTATTGAAATTTTCTATGTACCCAAAAAATGAACCCAAATAACCTATCTTAATATGGTCTTAATTTTAGAAGGAACTTAGACGAACAAAATGGATAACCTATTGGAACGAATCCTATGCTCGTATACCTGTACATATTGAAACACCAATTTGATAGAATTTATTTTTAAGAAGAATTGATTTCTGTCACGATCATTGCTTGTTTCATAGATAAAATATTATAACACACGACTGATGATTTTTGTTGCTTCAATTTTTGGTGCGGAAATTGTGACAGTATCTGCAGTAGATATTAAATTGTGACATTTTATATGAAGTATGAATTCTAAACCTTTTGCAACATGTATGCCTAAAGAATAGTCCAATGGTTGGTATTAACGTTGATATATGTCTGACATCATAATTCATAAACTATCTGTTAACTATGCCTGTCTCAATATATATTTTTCTTGTGAGTCAGACATATTCCAACCAAATTTTGTCTCCATGTTTCATCCATATATAAGATTTTAAAAAATTCGTGTCACATTTGTTCCTAGATATTAAAACTGTTCAACCGAATCTAAGGATATATTAAAAAGATAATGAATATGTACACAAAATCAAATGTTTTTGTAACTTTGTTGATTTTTTATTTTATTATATTGGACCCTCGTATCCCAGTGAACAAGACACTGTCGTCTCAAACCAGAGGTGCCGGGTTCTGTTCCCGGTGAGTTCACAATTAATTTATGTACTTCAAATGCATTTTGTTTTTTTTTTTCTAAAATGTAGGCTTTTATTATTCATTCATATCAGATTGTGTATGCTACAATTTTTTCAGGACGATAACTTAGATGAAACCTTTGTTCTTGTATAAAAGTAATAAACTGAACATTTTTTATTTTTTTATTATTTTTGTGGATTGTGGAGATGTGGAATAGAAAAATGAAAAAAACTGAACATTTTAGAAAATATAATCAATAATCGACAGGCCGCGGTCAAAAAATCGTTTTTAGTGTTTTATACAAAATCAATACATTGTGAAATTGTAATTGTAGTTTAGTTGTAGTTTATCGTAAACATTATGTTTTTTCAATTGATTGAGCAACATTGTAGATTGACATTTATTTTTAAATATTGATTATTTTATTTGTATATTTTGTGAGTTTTTTTCACCAACAGGTTTCAGAAATTACCATTCCATCATCAGGGTGCTGTACAACTGTATACAGCATCCTGATGATGGAATGGTAATTTCTGAAACATGTTGGTGAAAAAACTCACAAAAGTAGATATATACAAATAAAATAATCAATATTTTTTAAATATTATGTGTTGGTATAAGTAATTAATTATATATGTGATTGAAAATTTTTAGTACATCATATACATTCTGATATAAATGAATGATAAAAACAGACATTTCCGAACCGAAACGCCGAAATATGCATTTGCAGTGAATGTTCAGCATTTTGGGTATGTTTGTGATATTGTTATTGGGCCTTTTGTAATTGTAGCGATCCACGCATGAGACTAGTTAATTTATTGTAAATGCTTTAAAAAATCCGGATTCACATACAAACAATTGCAATTAACAATTTTAAAAAATATATAATTATTCACAAGAATCACATAGTTGTGCATAATTTAAATCGGCACTAAAATTTCTAATTATAAATAAATCATCTCATCTATTTTAACCACTCAAGATACCTAATTCAGTTATTGGATTTTTTTATAATTACAATATTATTTAAATGGGTTTAATTATTAAATGGGAGTGGTGTGCTCGTATTATTCCTGATATGACCTTGGCACGAGGCCAGTTATCTTTTTATGATGAATTTTTGATTGAAGATCTGATGCAGATGCACTTCTTTCATCTGTGACTCCAAAAATGATTTATTATGCTCAATCGCCGTAACATAACTGACAGCAAAAGAATGGAAAACGTATGTCATGGTTGGAAATTTATGTGAATGCCAGCCATGAATGACAGATGAATGGTCTAATTAAAACAAAGTTGGTTAAAAAATATATTTTTAATTATAAAAAAATATTATGGCAATCATCGACGTATACGTAAGCCGTAAGGCCCGTTGTGAACTTCGGGCATTTAAAAATTTTCTATCACACCAGACTCATCATCACTCCGTTCTACATTCACATATCTTTTCGTGGTTCCATGTCAAAAGTTCCACGGATATTTGTTCCAACGACAAAAAGTCCACGCAACTACAGACCCACCCTCTTCTGTGGCCCCGAATGCTATTTTATGTACAGCACCTACAAGAGCAAAAGCGCCCTTGAGGTGAGTATTCGCGAAATCGCCCTTGAGGTGAGTATTCGCGAAAGCGCCCTTAGGGTGAGTATTCGCGAAAGCGTCCTTGAGGTGAGTATTCGCAAAAATGGCGCTGTATAAATTATCCTGTAATAGATCTGAGGAACGTATGTCGCGACGCCAGAAAGAGACTGCATGACAGAGAGAGAGAATGTATAAAAAGGCGCGTGAATGTCGAGTCGCTGTCTTTCACTACCATTGTTATCCAGACCGCATCTTACTGTATAAACGATTGTCTAAACCCTTATTGTTACCGAATAAATACTTACGAGAACGAAGTCTTTACTTGGAGCTTCCTCATCCCGAAACAAGAGTATTACATATCCAAATAGTATTATTTTTATTAAGAGAAACAACGGAAACCCGCATGCTGAGGTGGTCATGTGAAATTGTCCCTAAGAGACCGAGCAAAAAGTTGCTTGAACATTTTCGACTCATAATTAAAACAGGAATATAGTTCTGCGAGGTTATTAATGTTTTACAAATAGCCCTGTACATACTTGTATTACAATTTTGCGTATAGCTATACTATTATAAAGGCGGGCTTATTGCCAGTTGGCAATTTCTTCCAACATAATTAATTAGAATAGTTGAAATAGGTTTCCGAAATACAGTGTTGGAATAACAGGACCAACCTCAAGATAACCAGACGAGTAGGAGATGAATAGGAGCTAGGAAGGGTTTCAGTAGGTTTTGTGAGAGGTAAAATTGATTTAATCGGTTTTTGATGATAGTTTTTGTATGCGAAATTTGTGCATAGTTCTTTTTGTTTTTGAAAATAGTTTTGTATGTGATATCTGTGCATAGTTTCTTTAACAGTCTGGCCAACCGCACGTCGAATGAGGAGCTTTAAGACTTCAGCATTATGAATGGGGAAGGATAGTGGAATACTATCAGTTAAACGGAATGGAAGGCCATGATTAAATAGAAAGTTGAATTTAGATATTGTATTGCAGAGATAAAACATGTACCTGCGTTACGACGTTGTTGTTATACCTAAAAAGTCCCCAACACATTTTTTCTTCCACATCTAAAAGGGTTTTATATGTGGCGTATGGATGCAAAACCGCCACTATCCATATGGGCTCCACATGGATTGTGGCGGTTTTGCATCTATACGCCACGTATATTCGTTTTTTTAAATGTGGGCAATTTTATGTGTGGGAAAGTACCTACCTACTCATTTTCTGTGATGTCTATCAACGATTCTGAGTGCTTATATTTAAAATGATTGATTGAAATCAAATATAATAATTTCTTTGTCGTCCATCTGCGACTCTCCTTTGACTGCCAAAAAGAAACTAGAAATATATACTTGAGCTAAGCAAAGATGCGAACCAATATTCCTTTATTTTTGACAGGTTACAGCTAGTATAGAATATTTTGGAAACTTAAATAAGTATGGATGTACTTACCTATTAAGTGCGATACTGATCAACGATGTTCCACACGCAAGCTTGCAGTGACAGATTGTGTTTTGTTTAACAAACTAACCATCACGCCGTTCCTCCGCAGAGGTAGGCAGAGAGGACATAACACATAACGCCATATTCTTCTATCTTGGCACACCACTTTTGCTTCGGCTACATTCATACATCTTCTCATGCAAGTTCTACGGTTTTTGAGACTTTTAACGGGGCCATCCTCCAATATTTGTAGTATTTGATCATGCCAGGTCTTTCGCGGACGCGCTACATTCCTGTTGCCTTCAAAGCTCGCCCCATATATTTCCATAACCATCCTTTCCTCCCTCATACGTTCTACACGTCCAAACTATCTCGGCAGTCCTTTCTTTATTCCGTCTACTACACCACAGCCGGCATTATATTCACTTCTAATTTGTTGGTTCCTCACTCTACCAACCAAATATTTTCCATTTCCACATTTGTTTAACATACCTATTAAATGAAATAAAGGTACGAACGTGCTACGTTGGCCGTTTACTGATGTCTTTTTTACACAGGATTTTGCTTGTTTTAAAAGACAACCTGTCAAATGGATAGCTGTTATCCCCGTACTTAATTAATTACGTCGTTCTAGTTATTTGTTATGACTCCGATCGTATTAAAATCACATAACAGTGTGATTTTTAACATACCCGTAATTAACAAACGAACAATGCTCAATAAAACAAAACAGTTTCTCATCACAAAGGCATAACGTAATTTCACATATATTAACTGCGGAATACAAATACTTTTTTAAATACGCGAATTAAAGAATTACTAAGGCTTAGAATATACCAATAGAATTAATTACAGTTTAATGGACAAAATTTTTACTTATGTTTTGGTTCCCATGAATTATATATATAATTATTTATTTTAAAGTGTCCTTGTTCATTTCCTTTTTAAATCTGTTTTGATTTTATCTTCCTATCTTATTTATCTGGTATATTGGTTTAATTATCTTTATTTTATTATATTATTAATTTGTTAAAGGTTTCTAATTATTGTTTGCTTGTATACTATTCATCGTTTATGTATATACATATATTGTTCTTTTCTATTGTTCATTTATTTTATATTTTATTTATTTATTTATTTCTATTTACTTTAAAGAATCGAATTTTGTTTGGACTGTGCCTGTCTCACTAGAAATATCTGTGTTGAGACAGGCATAGTTTACAATATTGTGTAGGTTCAAAACCTAGTAAATAGATAATAAAGTGTTTAAAGTAATATAATAGAAAATGTATCATATATATGTTATATTGTGTTAGTGTGTTTGTGTAAGTGTGCCTATTTTATCTCTCCCCTTGTTTCGGATCCACTGTTTTATTTTGTATTTTATGTTAGAGTTGTAAATTGTGGTTAATTTGGGTCCAAAATAGTTCCTTTGTCCATACGTGGTGTGTAACCTTGGGATTTGTAGATTGAGTTTGTTTGACCGTGTGGTAATTATTGTTTGAGTTGGTTTAAACTGTGTATTTTTGTATTATTTATTGTTCATTTATGTTAAATATGTTTTATTTCTATTATTATTTTTTTATTATTTACTATCAAACGTGTTTTATTTATGTTAGGTATATAAAAATCTTTTTAATTTTCTTGTACTGTAAAAGCCCACTAGGGTGTTGATTGATAAATAAATAACTAAAAATAATTCCAATTAATCGCCATTCAAATAAAGAAAAAAACATATAGCAGTGATGTATTTTTTGACGCAATTCTCCGTCTTTCCCCGAGTCTCTGGATATGCATGAATTCTCGATGTCACGAAGAATTGCAAATTTCAAGCGCTCATTGCATAAAACCTAGGAAACCTACCTCAACACAATCCTCCAACGTGTGCGTGTGTGCGGCCGCATATACACTTATAAAAATTTGCCGGCACACGTGTTCCCAATCCCCGCATACAGAAAAAAAATTGAAGTTCGTCTTAAAAGACCGAACATCGATCGGATTGATTTCTCACTTTTCTTTTTAAAAATTGTAGGTAAGTAGGTACACATTCGCACGCAATTTTTTGTAAAAAATTGATCAGATGAGTTTATAGTCCCCAAACATAATAGAAAAATTAGAGAGAACTCCAATATTATGATCTCAGTTAAAACAATTTATTCTTATTAATTAAGATGAATCATAGAAGTCTCACAGAGACAAAGCTATTTATACGCAAAACGTATATGGAAAGAAATCTTTATAGGGTATCTATCACTTTAAACAATTCAACGTTTACCAATTCCACCGTAAGAACATACGCACATTATCAAATTTTTGAAAGTTCATCCAGTTTTCCAGTTGGAATTTTTTTAGGATTTTTATCATTTTATTTAACTTGTATTGAAATAAATGAATTTTTCGTAATCCATATGAGTTACTGTAATGATTGTCCAACGTTTTACAAAAAATAAGTCAGAAATATTAAAAGAAATGCAAACTTTGATGTCGCATGTCTGCATAACCATAGGTCATGATATCTTGAATATTTTCAAATCATAATCAAGGCAGGAATATAGTATTCCTGTGAGGTTAATAATGTCTTCCAAATGACCCTGTATATTTCACTGGAAAATATGTGTCCTTCAAATCCTTTAAATACCGTATGACGCCACAATTCCATGGGCAACGTGGCCACTGGTAGTCCTATCAGCCAAAGCAGATAAGAGGACGAATGGCGAGTCTCCGGCGCCATGAAACCGGAGCCCTCAGCTAAGGGATGGAAAATTCCGGTAGGAAAACCATGGCTCTCCTGGTGGGGAGTTTGGCCGGAGCCTAACAACCAAATCCAAGACAAATTCAAGAGCTTTGGGGAGGCTTCTGCATTTAGCCATGGCCTACCCAGGGCTGTCGAGCTTTTGATGATATATTTTTAACAATATTTCTCTGTAGACAAAATCCAGTAATTTCTCAAAACATACATATAAAAATATTGTTAACAATTTATCCCGATTACAACAATGACGAATGACGACATCCGCTTTTTTATTACCTGCTCCAAATTGGTAGTGAGCGTACTATGTCGTACGTCAATACAGAAAAGCATATTCTAATGTCCTCGGCCCATATTTATTGTTTTTAAATAAACTACATCTTTTCCGTGTTTAAAGCTACATTATTATATATTTATTTATTTATGTAAACAGTGACAATCCGTGCACCGGAAAATTTGTACGGAAGAGTAAAACCATTAAATAATGGATTACGCCCCATGCCTCAATTCAAAAGCTTGCTGGCTTACAATTTTTTAACTATAGCTATTTAAATATTTTAGATTTGTTTTGAATAACAGATACAAAAATGACCCCATGATCGGATGCCACAACTCAATAGAGACTCCATCAAAGAAAAGTAAATTATTCGTAATTCAGTCTTTGTAATTATTTTTTAATCATTTTTATTTTTAATAATATTTTTTAACTGATTTTATAAACGTATAAACTTTAATTTTCATGTTAATTTTATATTTGCTTTTATGAAGGAAATGTAGGTACTATCTACTGTGATAATACACTAAAGTCAAATTAAATATTTAATGTATTCCTTGTACGCATTTATATTTTATGGTATATAAGATATTCTATTAAAACGAGTCAAAAACGCCGGTAATATTATACATATCTTACACAGGATATAAAAGCATTAAGTAACTTCACATAACAACTATATAATAAAGAAGAAAACATATCTTCAAATATTTCAGGAAGAAGGTCATGTTTATTTTGAAGAAGTTTATGATTGATTTCTTATAAATTGAATCCTTAAGTAATGAGCTTCTCGAAACAATCTCCTTTATCTGCAACCTGCCAAGATCGATCTCCTTGTAGAGCACCATCTCTACTATCGCCCACCATAAAAAATGCAGTGATTTCGTAAATGTATCGTCGCAGCATCTTGGCGAGAGGTATAAAAGAGCTAGTGATCATCTACAGGAGCATCACAGACTCTTTGTACCTTCAGGAGAGAAGATCTTGTATTAATCAATTATTATCTCACTCGCTAAGGTGATATATAGGTATTTAATTTATTAATACATATGTGATGAGTTGTTTGAGTGTAAAAAAAGTGATAAAATGTTTGGTTTAGTTCGAAATATTCTCTGTATTGGGGTTGCAATTTTTTCATAATTTTCTTTCCATGTACTTAATTATAAAGTCATTTTCAACTGAAAATTTTACATAATGTAACGAGATTAACAATCAATTAATTTAAACCATAAGAATTACATTACAATCAAATAAAATGCCATGTAAAATGTAAACAGATCGCATCCCTGGATTTCACAGTCTAATAGAATCTTGTTTGTAGAATTTTCTGTGCTATGAGTAATCGTGCTATGCTATGAGTAATCTACCTTTTTAGCTGGCGGTTGATGGCGTATAGCAGTACAGCACAGAAAACTCCATAAAAGATCATTAAATTGTTAATGTATGTAGGAGAAATTAAACACAGATTACTTTAATCAAATGATTTCCAGAAAAAATCAGATTTATACCTAATTATAAATTGATTGCATTTTTTTCAATTTTAGATTTGCAGAACATCAATAAATCACCAAAATGAAGGTAATTACATATTTTTATTGAATTTAAAGCAAATTGATTCATACTTATTTAAACAAATAAGATTAATTAGTTTGTATAAGCAGACAATATTTACAATATTTGTACATATAAAAAAACGTATAAAGTTATTAACGAGACTTATACTTTCTATTGTTCTGAAAGTGAAATTGTATTGTATTTTTTCGGGAGTCCTGATAGTAACTAGGTATTTTTTTCATAGATAAATTTTTATTCTGAGATAAAGAAATTCATTTTATTTGTTTTCAGCATCAAAGAACCGCGTTTTAAAATTGAAAATTCACATTAAAAATGTTTTTTTTTTTAATATATTTTTTTCTCTTGAAGATTTGTTGTGCAGTTCTCTTCACCCTCGCCGCACTATGCAGCGCAGAGCCTCCGGTAGACAGGTACCTACCCCCTGGCCAGAACTCCCCCTCGTCACAATACGGAGCCCCTAATGCCCCATCTAACCAATACGGAGCACCCAGCGCTCCGTCTAACCAGTACGGAGCCCCAAGCGCCCCTTCTAGCCAATACGGAGCTCCCGGTGGCGCCCCTTCGAGCCAATACGGAGCACCCGGAGGAGCTCAGACTCAAGCAGTTTTCAGGTAAACTACAATAATTATTTTTATTTTCATTAAAAAATCAATGGCCGGGATAAGGTCTCTAAAAGGGCTAAAAATTAAAAAAAGATAATAATTTTGAATACTCAAAAAAGCTCAAGATTAACAATTTTCATAATCATATTAAAATTTACTGCAATCTCGTATTTTAAGTTGAGTGCAGTTTTTGTTAGTTTGTTTGTATATTTTTATTTAGTTGCAAAAAAAAATTTACATCTGGTACAGATCATGATCAAATAGTCAATTTATACTTCATAAATCGTGTACTTACCCTACGAAAAGTGGTGAGACAAGTTGCTTTCTTAACATTTATTTATTTATTTGAGGGAAAATTAACAGCAGATCTATATATTAACACAACACAAGCCAAATTACAAATTTTACACTGAATAGAGTAATTTATTAAAATAAGTGTGATATTGTAAAATAATTTTTTGGGAGGGTGAAGGGAAATGTGGGACGGGAGTAGAAGGGAACTATTTTGTCTTTCTGCCAGTTTTGTTTGAGGAAGTCTGATATCCCACCGATTTCTCGTAGGAAAAGTATGGACATTAAAATTATATTTCATGTTTTATCAGTAATTATGAATAATTTAGGGGTAAAATTTGGAGCTGTGAAATTCTGTGATTTTCACAGAGCACCAAAATAGATTGAACTGATTCAACGTAAATTCCTTGTTCACAATTTGGCACCACGTCTGATGCCAATACGTTCGCCTTGGTAAAAAGTTGAATGCTTTAGTAAATAAATCACCATTTATTACAAGAAGACGTTTATACTTAAGAGACTTGTTTTAGAAAAAAATTTAGAAAAAAACGTCTTTTTTACAAGGGAACACAAAAATAAATACTTCAACTGCAGTATGAATTTGTATTGAACAGTCGCAAGGGGAGAAATTCTTCCGTCGTGACTAATTACCCTCCCCTAAAGAGCTAGTTTAATTCACATCTGTGTTTATTTTATATTCTGCGGTGAATTTTATAATTCTGTCAGTGTGGCCAGTATATGAAGATCTCGAGACGTCTTGATCGGCATTGTTTTCCTCTGGAATATTACCACCAGGCACTGTTTGGTGTTACCTACCAGGTAATATAGGAAGACAGTGAAATGAACCTTTTCATGACCGGTTGTTATAGTAAGTACAGTTTTTCTCCAATGAGTGCTACAGTTTAATTGTCGGTACTAAATGACATATATAAGAGTTTCAATTTATATATCTTTGTCCCGCATTCATTGTACAAAATTCTATCGAAACTAGCACTGACTCGTGCACTCGTGCAACATTTATCCATGACACAATAGACTTGAGAGCCGGCGATCGCCATACTTACGTTATAGTATCAAACCTGAAATATTTTCTCTACATGTATAGGTCTTTTCATATAAGCTTGCAATTGAGTTAGTGTGGGTACAGTGCGTCACACGCGTATTGTTTCGTGTTGTTAAATGAAACAATTTATTTCTTTATTTATTTATTTAATGTTCATGGAAGACCAACAGCACAAAAAAAAAGCATAGAAAACATTGACACAATATAGATGGCCAATTACAGTTCTCCACATTTAGAAATATGTCAGTAATGATAAATATGTATGAATGACTAAGGCATATTAAAAATTATATAGAAAGAAAGAATAAAAAATTTAAACAAAAGAAAAATAAACTTAATTATTACGTGGAAAAAAATTCAGCACTCAAAATAATTCTTAATCTTGTGTGGCTGCACTCGAACAGATCAATATCCAATAATCTTATCAGTTTATTGAATACATCGCATACCCTCAAGAAATATGAATTACGACGATAGTTGGATGAGGTAAAATCAATGTGAAAGACTGGGTTGTGTCTACGAGATCTACAGGGAACATGGAATTTTAGTCTATTTAATAGTTCAGGACAGTCGACGTTGCCTGATACAATTTTTAGTAGGTACATCAAATCACCTATTTCGCGACGTTTGTATAGTGGTAGGATGTGATATTTTTTGCATGAACTGTCATAATCGTCAGAAACGCAATTGAATTTGAAGTTGAGAAAGCGAATAAATTTTTTTTGAATTTGTTCCAAGCGATTTACATAGATCATATATACTGGGGGTTCCATACTTGCGTTGCATACTGGAGTTTGCTTCTGACAAAAGTGCAGTAAAATACTATGTAAGTAACAATGCGCGTATTGCGCACTGTACCCACACTAACTCAATTGCAAGCTTATATGAAAAGACTTATACATAGTAGGTAGGAAGTTTTGAATATTATGACGTTTAAGTTCGGGGGATTTTTGCAGATAACAGGTAATAGAGGTACAAAAAAAGGTAAAACATAAAAATAACAAATCTAATTTTTTAATATATTTAACGGGGCAGTAGGTAGTACCTATACAATCATATGAAATGATTTGTGTTTTATTTTAATAATAATGTCACCACAAAGTTCAAGCCCTCATTCAGAAGAATATTCTTCGAACAATTACTATTTAATTATATTACCTGATACCTTGTATTTTATAGTTTCACTTATACATTTTTTGTATCTGTATTACCTGTTATCTGCCAAAGTTCCCCGAACTCTAAAGTCATAATATCCTAACCTTCTTACCTACCATAGTGTTGGTAGGTAAGAAAGATAGGAAATTATGACTATTAGGATATTATATACTGGCTCCTACTCTATTTTAAAATGGAGTTCACAAATATTCAGGTACAAAAATTTCCTACCCAAAAGCGACTAAAATTTCTCGACGAATACACAAGGATAAATGAAAAAATTCAAAAACAAAACAATTTACACGGTTTAATGCGATAAGAATTGACAGCACATCGAGGTTGTTTTATGTTGCCATGTAACACAGAGAGCTGTCAACATTTATATTTTTTAATAGACATCCACCCGTAAAAAATCACGGAACATAATGAAAGTACTATTTATTTATTTAGACATATAATAAAATAAAAATATAGTACATTTTTGACGGGCCATGGAGAAGCAGTGACGGCTATGTCGGTTAGGTTACGTTAGGTTAGGTTAGGTTGTCGTTCGCGCGTTAGATTTTCGAATTTTTCTCCAGCCGTGTAATTTTGTTTTTTAGTTGTGAATTCTATGAAGTTACGGATTTACAATGAAAGTATTATATTTAGATTATATATTCATACAAAGGTCGATAAATATATGTTTAATATTGCTTTACGACACCGACTGATATACAAACAAAAAGAGACTTTGGAACAACAAGATGTTATCTGAAATTTTGGTTAAAATTAACATTTTGTATCAAAATTTTGACACTATTCTTATATCTTGTTAAAAATATTACTGACTTCCTTATATTGGAGATAATAAGGAACAAAAGTTATATTTTAGTAATAATTTTAATTTTTCAGTAGAAAAACATCTAATTCTTTGAAAACAAATATTATGAATGAGTTATGTTTTATAACGTGCCTTAAAATAGGAATAAATTTAATTTATACTTAATTATTCAGCGATATTTTTAGAAAAATTTAAACAAAATATCAAAAATTCAATGTTTAAATGATGTATTTCAAATAAGAAAGCATAAAAACTTGTAACTGGATCTTATATTTCACTTTTCGTAACTAAAATCTATACAAATCCATCATTCATCATATATTATTATTCAAGTAAATGTTAACAAGCTGCTATTCAGATCTATATCTAGGTTGCCTCACTGGAAATATATGCTACGTTTTAAATCAGTAATTACATATAGAATGCAAAATTCTCACATTTAATTATATAAATAATTAATGGCTAAATTGTTTAGTTTATAATGACATTGGGTTTGTTGTATTGCACACATTCGTACTGCTTTGAATTTTAACATCTGAACGCCTAGTTATCTGGTTATCAGTGGTTGAAGCTCCATTCTAGGACACCAGGAAGTTAGTCCTATTTTCATAACACAAGAGTTTAGATTATTTTGAGAATAGTAGGCAAATTAATGCGACGCGCATTCCGTGCTCGCATCTCTATTAATTTTTTAAAAATGTGTCATGAAGAGGTGACCATTCTTTATATACATGGTGATTTAGAATTGATTATCCAATTTTATAGCAATATTGAAGTGATCGGTTTGTTTATATATTTTTTTTAAATTTGGGATTTAAGACCGTCTCAAAACTACGGCGCTCCCAGACCCTCCCAGAACTACGGCGCCCCCAGGCCGTCGCAGAGCTACGGGGCTCCATCAAACCAGTACCTGCCTGCCAACCAGGGATATGGCGGAAGGGGAAACAATGATGACCAATACAATGTAAGTAGTTTAATAAAATGCTATTTTTATTTTATCAAATCTTTTTATTTTATTTTAATTTTTATTTATTCGAATCGAAGCTTGGAATGCATGAAGATGTTTTACAAAGAAAAAGATTAACTGATTTAATAACATTTGCTCCATACATCTATTAATCGCTTACAATAATATCTATAAAATTACTTACTTAAAGATGATATTTGTGTGTGTATGTGTGTGTGTGTGTGTGTGTGTGTGTGTGTGTGTGTGTTCGTATATGTGAATTGTACGTTGGTTTAAAGCCTACGAAATCATTATTATATAGTTATACTGATTATTTACAGGTTTGCCGTGATGGAGAACCAAATGCTTTTCAACCATTCAAAACTTTTATTAACCATTATTACTGTACACAAACTTTAGCTGAAACACTATTCTGAAATTTGCACTAATCGTTGCACATGAATATTTCAAATGTCTGTGGTACACTTTAAAATCATCGACTAGAACACTTCACCCGTATATGAAGCACTTTATTTGTCCTTTTCGCATTAAACCATATACTAATTACTTTCTTTATTTCAGGAGCCAGCCAACTACAACTTTGAATACATGGTCAAGGACGAGCAGTCAGGCAACGACTTCGGTCACAAGGAGTCCAGGCAGGGAGACAGGGCTGAGGGGGAATACTACGTCCTTCTTCCCGATGGCAGGAAACAGGTAAAAATCGGAAGCAATGCTTATATGAACTAGCTAGTCGTACCCGGCGTTGCACGGGTTAAGGATTAAATAAATAATAAGTTTGTGAGGGAAAACAAAAGGTCCGATGTTCTCGAAAAAACAACGTTTCCATCTAATGTTAATATAAGTTATTGTAGCATAACCGTAATACTTAGATATATGGTATTGCAGAGTTTTTTGTAGGTATTAATGTCTTCTATAAAACTGTCGTACATTACTTTGCTCTATTGGCAATAATTTCCCCAGCGTACGCAATATAAGGTTTTTTTTCGTAATTTTTTCACACGTTGGGTTACATTATCGAAGTTTTCATACGGATCCCTAACATTTTTGAAACTATTATATAGCTTATGTTCATTAGGGATAATATAGGATTCTGAATGTGAAAGAATTTTTCAAATCGGTCCAGTAGTTTCGGAGCCTATTCAATTCAAACACACAATCAAATCTTTCCTATTTATAATATTAGTATAGAAGTATATATATTCAGGCACAAAAATTTTCCATCCAAAATCAAATTTGTCAAAACAAAGCGTTTATTTTTTTATAAAATCATTCAAAATTATATCATTAAGTAGTTTTATGAAAAATATATAAAAAGTGTTGATACGATAACCAACGTCTGTAACCAGAAACCCTTTGAGAAAAAATGAAAGCTTTTAGAATCCTTTCACGTATTAATAAGTCTATCACAGTGTTTTATTTGTGTTTAATTTTTCATTTTATAATAATGGAGGTCTTCAATTTGCAATCAGAACAATGTTACTGGTATACAATTTGATTATAATTTTTGATTAATTCCAGATCGTAACATATGAGGCTGACGAGCAAGGTTACAGGCCCAAGATCAGGTACGAGGATACAGGAGCCGGAAACGGATACGGCAGAGGACCAGCTAACGGCGGATATTCGGGATCCAACGGAGGATATCCTTCAGGAGCTCAAGGATACTAACACTTTACCACACTGATATTTATACCATAACTGCCACGATTGTATAATGAGAAGCGATACTTCTGTTAATTATATTATAAGACTTTCTTTTAAGCGATATTTTATTTATCTTAATTTGTGATGTTTCTAATAATCTATAAAATTATTAAAAATCTATAAAATGTAAAATGTATTCTTCTACGCGTAATTTTATATTTATTAAAGCATGTAGTATCTTATTATTTATGTAATATAATGTATATATATTCTTTATATATTACACGTCGTAGAATTGCAAATGGAATTGAATTCAATTCACATATAATATATTTGTTTAAATTATTTGACATATCAAATTGACTTGTAAATAATCTCTTTAAATACATGTAATAAGTCGATCATTGGTAGTCACTTGTCAGGGATATATTTGGATATTTATTTATATTGTATGTATTTATTCTTTAGTGCCAGTTGCAGTACGAAATGTTACACATTTCGATTGTGACAATCTTTTATATGATTGTACGAAATGTTACGCATTTCGATTGTGACAATCTTTTATATGATTGTATGAAATGTTTTATTTATGAAGTATTAAATTGGTGACAAATCACCATCAAAAAAAATTTATTTGGTATGTTTTATTTATATTAAGTGCATCCTCATACATAAAAAAATATTTATCATTAATAAATCACTTCTTCTTCAAACACAGCAAAATTATTTTGTGGTGACCTTTTAATTATAATTTATAGAAATAAACTTTGTTTACACCACTTTTTTTTTGAAACATGTTGATTTTTTCAATAAAAAAGTGGTGTACACAAAGTTTATTTCTATAAATTATAATTAAAAAAACATATTAAGTATATATTAGGTCCTTACATATGAAATTGGCGTTTTGCCGTACTGGCAAATTTGATCTCAAATATCTTCTCTTTGGTTAAGAATTCCAAATCCAAATTTATACAGCTATTTACTCATGTATTTGTGTTTTGAAAATTATAATTCATTTGTTTTTTTCAATTGTTTTTTTCTTTGCGTCACTCAGTTTACAAAATGAAAAACTTGAAATATCGCGATATTTACGAGTACGAGTTCCACCGTGGCACCAGTGCTGCAGAAACGGCTCGAAGGATTAATGATGTGTATGGCGACGGTGCCGCAAAAGAAAACACAGTGCGTTTTTGGTTCCAACGTTTTCGTTCTGGAAATTTCGACCTGCAGAACAAGCCCCGTGGACGGCCGGAGACCAAAGTTGATAATGAAGAATTGAAGGCTATTGTGGAAGCGGATCCATCGCAAACCACATCCGAGTTAGCTGCAGGCTGCGGTGTTAGTGATAAAACTGTTTTAATCCACTTTAAGCAAATTGGTAAGGTGAAAAAGCTTGAAAGGTGGGTACCTCACGAATTGAGTGAAGCAAATCAACAAACGCGCGTTGACTGCTACGTTGCATTACTCAACCGGCACAATAATGAAGGGATTTTAAATCGAATCATTACCTGTGATGAAAAGTGGATCCTGTACGATAATCGGAAGCGCTCATCGCAATGGCTGAACCCTGCCGAACCAGCCAAACCATGCCCCAAGCGAAAATTGACTCCAAAAAAGTTACTTGTGAGCGTTTGGTGGACTAGTGCTGGTGTCGTTCACTACAGCTTTCTTAAATCTGGCCAGACGATTACGGCAGATGTCTATTGTCAGCAACTGCAAACCATGATGGAAAAGCTAGCTGCTAAACAACCGAGGCTGGTTAATCGCTCTAGGCCACTGCTGCTTCATGATAACGCTAGACCACACACTGCACAACAGACGGCTACCAAATTAGAGGAACTTCAATTGGAATGTCTAAGACATCCACCGTACTCTCCGGACCTTGCCCCAACAGATTACCATTTTTTTCGAAATTTGGATAACTTCTTGCAAAGGAAAAAATTCAACTCCGATGGGGCAGTCCAAACCGCCTTCAAAGATTTTATTGATTCCCGTCCGAATGGTTTTTTTTAGTAAAGGGTTCGATGAACTACCTTTGAGATGGCAAAAGTGCATAGATAGCAATGGTACATACTTTGATTAAATAAATATATTATAATAAAAAAAAAATCGGCTTTATGTTCCTCCCATACTAAACGCCAATTTCATATGTAAGGACCTAATATAAACAAGATATAAAAACTACCACTTCTATAATTGATTGTTCGTATATAGAACGATTTCGCTCTGATTCGTGGTCAGATTGCAATAATATGATTTTAAAAAATCTGTAACCCTTTGAAGATGAGTCTCCTCAAAAAGGGCATATTTCCAAGAAATAGAAGTGTGGTATGGTGGTAGGGATGTGTGAGGAGTACGTAGTGATAGTGTGAAAGAGATGAAGGCATGCGGTAGGAAGCGGGGAAACGGGCGACGCCATTCGGGCACTGACGGTCGCACGCAGAGGTATTGTTTATGAATAAAAGTGATAATTACTGAACAAGATCGGGTATTCAATTTCTTCCTTATTTCAAAGAAAACGTATCATACTCAGGAAGAGAATATACCACAAGAAGAAAACGATAATGATCGAATATATTTAATGGAGGCATGCAAGTTATTGCTTGTGGACTACGACAACTAGTCCTCATTACTCAGCCATAGAGATATTACATGGTGGACATTTTTTCCTAAGATTAATAAAATAGACAAAAAATTATTGAACTGATTTTATGAAGTTTTTATCGAAAGATATGATTTAATGATAATGGCATTCAATGAATGAAGTGTGTGAAAATATTGCTGACCAATCAACTCCGATCAAATTGAGTGATCAATGTAAACTATACAGCAATAGTGAGAACACGTCATCAATGATTTTAATGGTGTGTCACACATTGTTCGATAGAGTAGAAATTTAATAAAAATGTTCTCAGGTTTTCGCGGCTGTTCAAAATCTTATTCGTGTAGTTTGCTGAGATATTCTGTAGAGTGCCGAGATAGTTTGGGAGATATTCATCACATCAGCCCTGATGATGGACCCTGCAATGGGATCTGAAATATCGATCAGAAAAGACCGATAAATACCTACATGGCAGAATATCCCAGAAAACTACAAATGTTAAAACCTCACATAACGTGAAAAGTGTAGTCCCACTATAGTAGCCCTAATTTACTGTCTTGTAGACTTATCGCAAATATTTTGAAACTCGCATTACGTATAGTAATTATGTAGAAGATAGCAGGAGTCCAGAAATGACAATATTTAAAAAATATGTATAACTCATATAAATGTTCGGGTATATTATGTGAAATATAAATTAAAAAAATATTTCCTTTTAATTTAACAATTTTCGGGTTGTCTAAAAGGATAATAACTGTACATGGAAATAAGATATATTATTAAAGGAAACGTTTATTATTTTTGTTCTGATTCACGGTATATGTAGATTTAATTTTTTTTTTGTAAAATGAGTATTCATTTATAATTTCAGTATTTTATTTATTTATTTTTGTATTTATTTATATAAAATTCGAGAAACACTAACGCCATGTCACATGACATATCAGGTGAATACAGGTTTTTAATGACAAAATAATATTCCATAAGCTTTTAGTGTTTATTTAGTTTTGTCATAAATTTATACTTGATTTTTTTTTCAATTTTTAACAGTTAAAATCATGTATAAATAAATTATTAATCATGGGCATAGTACAAATTAAAATAAATAAGATCTCCATAGTTGGTTAATAAAAAAATGTTATAAAATACTGGTTGCACTATATAAAAAAAAGAAAATATGTCGCTGAAAAAATAAAAACACTTTATTTAATTAAAAAACGAATATTTTAAAAAAATGGTTCGAAGTAAATTAACAAAAATCTATAAAAAATACTTTTATATGTCATTTAATTGTGTAACTTCCAGCTGATAAAAAATGTAATGGAAATTTTTTGTATAAAGTTGAAACATCAAACAGGGAAATAAATAAAGGCGCGTGCTAGTGTCATAATACATATGAAAAGAATATTGCTTTAAAAACTCCAATCAAAAATATATGACATATATCTCATTAGCAACAGCCATATCTGTTCTGGTTTATGGAAAATACAAATTCGACTACAGATGGCGGTAGTAAAAATACAACTCACAAATGGAATAAGGTGTACAAATTAAACATATATCTACTTAATACAACTTCCAAAAAATTTTATAGATGACAGAACGTTACATTGTGTAAAGTGATCCCTCAAACCAGCTGTACAATGGTCGTAAGCCCTATGAACACCCAAAAAGACTTCCATACCTACCTTCTCATATAAAAAATAGCTTCGTCTCTGTGAGACACCTATAATATATCTTGATTAGAGACACGAAGTGTTTATTAAATGATTGATGATACCAACAGATAAATATAGGTTGATAGGTAGATGAATGAATGAATCTAATTATTATTTATTCTGAAATACAGATTCTTTTTATGAAATCTATTTTTTTTACTATAAGTAGTCGAGTGACATTAGTTACGAAGCAGTCTTTTTATTCAAAATAATTCAATCTTAACGACTTAAAAGTGCGACACAGCTAAGTAACCGACGGCCACAGTAACCCGAGACTTTTTTCAACCTTCTGGCAAACCAAGCTGATACAGTCCACTGAGAATCAAAAATGAAAACTTTAAGGACAATCACATGGAGAAGTTTTAGTGATAGAATCCGTAATGAAGAAAGAAGATGGACCTGTGGCACCGAAGATATTCTGCGATGGGGCAGATAAAGAAGAAGATTCTGGAGAGATCATGTAAACAGAATGGACAACTTTAGAACCCCTTACATTGCAGCTAACCTGGTCATCGTCTTCCTAGAAGACCACCTAAACAATGGAGGGACAGTTGTAACTCGACGTACCAAGAGTAAAAGCTTTCTGCCAGAACAGATCAACATATAAAAAAGGAAGGGAAGAGGAAGATGAAATTACTAATCCAAATCAAGTGAGTATAATACGCTCATGATTGTTATGAGCGTGTTGTTATAAATTTAACATCATCATGGATACACTCTACTGGAAAAGAATGATGGAATAAAAGGCTCCTTTGTTATTTAATGTTCTTCCCGAAAACATTAAGATTGCGAATAAATTGTCACTTTAAAAAAAAAATTAAGAGTATTGTGCTGAATGATAAGTGATATTCAAATGTATTTGGTATCCATTTTGCCATAGTCAGTGTGGACACCACTTTTACCGTTTCTTTCTGATGCACAATTATTCGTGAAGCCATTATTGTCATCTACGTTTGCAAAAATACCCAACTGCCGAAAACACGTCATAATTAATTTATTGCTCATTAAACTTCATTTTTTACATTATTTAATATACGCGAAGATATGTATATTTTTTACATATGTGGGGTATAAAAACAAAGGCAGCAATTTAAAAAAATAATTGCATTATCGAGACTGACTAATTTATAATGTAGTGAATTCGGGATTTCATAGCCTGTAAATATAAAGGAAACACGATTTTGGAAGGGTTACATATATAAAATCTATAATTCTATATATTTTATTTAAAATATATTTTTTTTAATTTCTTGGATATTGCTGCTTTTAGTTTTATACCCCACATATTTTCTTTTTGATTTTGCAATTGCTCTGGTATACAATAATATCTACATATTGTTACTATATATATTTTATGTCCTCAATTGATTAATTAATTTTATAGTTATAAAGTATTTTCTTTAACATATTATTTTGTTCGTACATTATTGTAAGCCGATCAACTCGGCACGGGGTCTTCCTAGTGAGATGGATGACTTCTTTTCCTACCGACGTGTAACAAGATCAAGATAAATAAATTAAAAAATAACCAAAATTACAATCTTGTTTAGTATTTATCAAAAATTTTTTTTTTCAGTTCAAGAGAAAAAAATGAAATTAATTTTCACATTTTAAAAATTCATTTTAATAAAAAACGTTTGCCTTACATATTACTGTATGTAGGTAGCAAAAGGGTACCTATGTATTATTATTTTTAAATAAAAATTTTAGAGTGGTCAAGTGTAGGTAGGTGTACTAATTACTAAATAAAAAAATTACCAGGTCGAGAAATGACATATTTAAGTTTTCAAACTTTCGAATGTGGCAACATTTCGAACGTGTGAATTTCGCAAACTCGAGTCAAAATGCGATATTGGCGTTTGCGAGTCATAGATAAACTTTTTTCGCTAAAGTTACGAGTGTGACGTATTTATTTGGACCCCAGAACCAGCATTTTCGATTTTGAGCAATTTTTTTAAAACCCGGGTTTCGTGTTTTTTAATATTTAAAACCTAGTTTTCCCGGGTTTACTTGGTTGGTCCAAGGGGGTCAATTGCAAAGCACTAAAATAATTAAGCAATTCACTGATCTCTATATACAACCACTGATCTCTATATAGAACATTTATATTATAATAGCAGAAGCGTGCAGTGAGAACACGAAGCATGACCTTTTCCTAAGCATGTATTTTGAAAAGAAATCGAAATATGAGATATATCCCGTAATATTCTGCCATTAATTTCGATTTATTTTCCAAATATAAGTTTAATCTTGTTCTCACTGCACACCCCTGTTTATTAAAGATCAGTGCCTAATGCACGAGCAGCTGGGAATTCATAAGAAATTCATAAGAAAAGCCTGAGTGATATACAGCGATACGACGTACGACGCCGCTAGTATATCTCAATATCACTTCGTCTCACTGTATTTTTTATTAATTTGTATTTAGTATTTCATTTTATTATATTTTTTATTAATTTGTGTGAGAGCCGTACTGAGTCCGATTATTTAAATTCGATCTTGGTTCCAAATTAAAGAATATAATTAGTATTCTGCTGTTTTAGATAAATAACTATCTCTCCGGGTTTACATTAAAGTTTCCCTGGGTTTTTGGATTCGGGGAAACCTCAGTCAAAAACTGACAGAACACGACAATAAATAGACATTATTATATTTGGCAAAAGCGTATTTGGCACCACGTCTGGTATCAATTAGTTCGGCATGTTTACAGTTTTACGGGCTTTTAAAATTTGAAAAAAAAAAGGTAAGAAGTGTTAAATTGTGGCTGCAGTCATGATCTTTCAATGCCATGGTGCTACTTCATAAAAAGGGTTATAGAGTAGGAGCCAGCGACCGCCAGACTTACGTTATAGTATCAAACCTGAAAGTAGATTTACATTATAGTAGGAAAAAAAGGTTTGGATATCATGATAATGAGTTAGAGGGATTTTGGCAGATAATTCAGGCACAAAAAATGTGTAAATAAAAATAACAAACCGGATTTTTATACTATACATTCATATTAATTAATCTGGCAATGATAAATTTTAAATTTTGAATCGGTTATTGCTAAAATGTCAAAATAAATCTCTCATAAGTATAATGCCTTAGTAAGTAAACCGTGTTTTATCGCAAAAAGATGTTTTTACTTTTCTGTCTAATTTTAATTTTACTTAAGAGACTCGGTTTATTTATTATACGTTTATTGTTAAAAAAACTTATTGTTTAAGAGGAATGTATGTATCTATAGTCGGGAGGGGTACGTTCTTGTCTGCTTGTCTCTCCTGAAGAACTAGTTCATTTCGGCGCATATTTTTTTCTTGTGGTTTGGATGATTTTAAGTAGTAATGCAACGAATATGAATACGAATATTCGTATTCGTCGAATAGAAGATATTTACCGAATATTCGTATTCGCCGAATATCATCACTAATATTAAAAACAAACTATTTATAACTGAACGCAACGCAAATAACGGTTTGGCTGTGCACCGTGTATCCGAAGATACCTACGCACTCTATTATGGAGGATTCCCCTAACAATGAATGAATGGATTTGTTGAGTTCTTTCATCTATTTTCATTGGGTTATTAAAAAGATGCTCATTTAATGTAGTTTTTATTTTGTAATACGTAAAGTTCGTTCCATTTTATTTCCATTGTGTCTAAAAGTGTTAACTCTTAAAGTTAAAATAATTTCAAATTGAATCTAATAACATGACCTCTCATAAGCGCGAAAAAAGTGATATTTATTTTCTACCGCTGGGAATGTACAAACGGATAAAAGAAATGTTGTGCTTTTGAACAAAAAATTGCGTGTGGTAAATTTTAATTATTAAATCTATTAGTAAAAAAGAACAGTGATGTTTTATTTATTACCTTGTTGAATTATTTGTATTCGTATTCGCCGAATAGAAGGCTTGATATTCGTATTCATATTCGTAATAGTAGTATTCGTTGCATCGCTAATTTTAAGCCACATTTTTTCCGAGGTTGCTCTAGTACGAAATTATGATGTTTAACTATCAAAGATTATTTTGTTAAATATTTTATTGTAGTTTGTTCAATTTAGATGATTATATATAATTAAACGTTGTTTTTTTTCTTTAAACATTTTGAAAGCTCATCGCACGACGGGAAATTACGCTAATACGTAATCACTTTAATGAATCTGTCGTCATGGCCAAAACGACACGATTCGTGACCATGAAATAAACACTTGAAATAATTTCACTCTCACCGCATCTCATGACTGTAGCGAATTATGCAACATCATTTCTTGTCTTACTCATTGAAGATCTGGACCAGATACACATCGGCGTACAGTGGTTGCACATAAATTATTAAACCTTTCAAATAATTTTATTATATATTTCGGCCGCCATTTAAGACTGTGAGAACATCGCCTTGTCTTGATAACGTTAGTGTTGGAAATTATTAAATAGAGAATTATGTTTTTTTGCCTCGTATACCTCACTATTTTATTAAACCTCACTATTAATTGAGCCCTCTTGTAGCATTAGTGACGGACGTCGTTACATAGAGAACTATACTTTTTTTGTACCTCATTTCATACACCTCATCATTGTTTGTACCATCTGGTAGTGTTGGTGACAGACATTATTACATAAAAAATGTTATATTTTGATTAATGATTGATATCAATGCGATGTAGTAATGGATATAATTTTCCTTAAACTGAAATCAAAATAAAAGAAAACTAGTTCAGAGTAGGTATTTTATTAAAAAAAGCATAAAGCCAATGTTTTCATTTAGTTTAAAAAAAAATTTAAATTATGTTAATATTTAAAACATAATGAGATCTGCTATTGGATTTTAGGAAGTTACGGACGGACAGCAAAATTATTATTAAATATCAAAGATTTTTAAGCCGTCTAATACGTGTTACCGATTCCGATTTGGCATTTGTATGGGAAAATTTCATAAATTTTGTATATAAAATCTTCAGTTAAAATGTTAATATTCCATACCATTAATAAATAATGGCGCTCCACTTAAGTTTACTTAATGCATAAAATCTATATAAAGCAACATTAATATTAGAATGGTGATATTTCACTAAAAATATTCAGCGAATGTTACACTCTGGACAAATACTCTCCCGATGCACCATCTCACAAATGGATGCAATTAGCAATTGCACTATTGCATGAATTGAGCTTCGAAATAATTTCTCATCCACCTTATTCTCAGGACATCGCCCAGTGCGATTTTTTCTGTTCACAAACTTGAAATTTTGGTGGGAAGAAATTCACAGTGGGAAGAAATTCTCATCGTATGAGAATATCGTTGAAAGCTTATTTTCTAACGGAACAAAAAATGTAAAATGTCCTGGACCAAGTGAACATTCTACGTTTATTTATTTTAATTTTATTTACGCTACAACAGGCCAAGATGTCAAATCACAGAAGCGAAACACATCAAAAAACACCGAGGCTTGTGTAAATCGCAGATTAATTGTGACCTCATCGGGAATCGAACCCAGAGCCCTCGGTTTGAAAAGCAAGTGTTACACTCGCTGGGCTACGAAGGCCGAAAAAAAAATCATTTATATTAAGAAATATAAATGATTTTTTTTTTAAAAAGAAAGTTTTTTAGCTTTCATTAAACCATAGAGTATAACACTTCTTACCCAAATTTATCACAATTTTATTTTAACCTTAATGTTAACGATATTTTGACAGTTATACAACACCCTGACGATGGAAATGTAATTTCTGAAACATGTTGGTGGAATTACTCATATAAAAATAGATATATACAAATAAAATAATCTTTTTTTTTTTAAATGTCGATCTACCATGTTGCAGAATCAATTGAAAAAAAAAATATATATATGTTTATCATTGTTTTCGCTGTGAAATTAATATGTGATCTTTTAATGTATTACTGCTACACATGGTATTTTTTTATGCCATTCAAAATGTCAATTTAAAATGTCAATGATTTTAAAAGGAATATTTTTAAATAATTTGCTTTACGAAAGTGATTTTTCACTAATAATATCTAAACCCACTCGTTTTTCACTAAAAATAATTATTAAACAGCTAAAATATGAGTTTTTAAAGAAATATAAGTTAATTGATTATTCAAAATAATAGTGCAACAAATAAATGGGAACTGTGAACGTATTAATTTAGTCAACCACTGTTCATCTGCGAACATTTACATTTGCATCACACGACAATTCACGGTCAGATCTGATCAAATCCGAATGATGAAATAAATGACGTCACACGAAAATTAAGAAATAATTATAATCGGGAAATAATCTTAATTTATTCCTGCGTGATCATATCAATATCATAATTAATATCAGCGTCATCTTCATATCATATTACATTTTTAATTACAACGCAACAATATTCTTGTTTATCCACTATATGAATTTATTGTCATTGCGGTAGGAGTTGCGAAGGTAAATATTTAAGCTTTGTTTAAATTTATGCTTAATTGCCATAGCCGGAAGTAAGAGGATCCATTTTTGAGCTTGTGAAATTATTTCACAAAACGAAAAATTACAAAATTTTTGTCGAATATTTTTTGGCTACTAAAAATAAAACCCAGCAATAAGTTGTTTTTCATCAACATAAACACGGCACGTAGATAAATATATTCCCTCACCCAGAAATATATGACCTTTGAGATGTGGATTACAGGAGGCTTCTAAAATAGCTAATTCAGATGGGAAAACAAAATTAAATCCTTGAAAAAAGAAAAACCAAAAAAATAGAAACTGCAATATTTTAGCCATATCATGAAAGATCAAATGAAGTAATGGATCCTGATCTCATTTTTCAAGGTGATATTTTATAAACAGAATAGATTTAGTAACAAAAGACATCCTGGTAAGATAATGAACGCTAATATTTGATAATCGCCCAAGTACCTACAAGAAGTAAGAAGTTATATATATTATCACAATTATGTGCCCAACACTGAATGCAACAATTAACCCTAATTGAAAATCTTTCAAAAATAGAACAATTATTTTAATCTGGCTCATATACCTTGTGCATCATTGGCATTATTGGGTGGAGAGGAGCATACGTAATGAACCCACTAAAAATTATGTAGGGAACGATTATTAAACTAATATTTTTTAAAAATTAAAAAAACTTATCCAATACAATCACTCTTCACAAAATTTCTAGTCCCGAATAAAAAAATATTTAACAAAAAATTCTCTATTATATAAATATTTAATGAAAAGATTTATGCAAAACTTGAAACAAGCACATCCTTAGGATTCCAAAATAATTTCAAAACACCAAAATACAATACCAAAATATATAATTTCAATAAAGTTATATATTTCACGTCTTTGCTATGTCCTGTGTATTTTGTATTTGTATTTTTGACGGGTAATTCAGGCTCGGCGATAGCAACATCACTATCGTTGCCGCCTTCGGGTTTGCTGGCCCGGGGTTCAAGCCCCATATCCGGCCGTTTAATTTGTTTTTTTTAGCCGTGAATTCGAACTAAATTACGGACGTTACACGAATTATGGGAAGAGACAGACAGACGGACGGACGGACGGACGGACAACGAAATTATTATGTTTGATTCCAACAAACTTCTAAACATATTATGGCTTTCTGTCTGTTTTAATTAAACGAAAGTAATCCATTATATACATGCGATATAAAATATCCTGTATTATTAATTCAGGCAGGGTCCAGTGGCTGTGGCACTGGCTTTCCATACAGTAGAATCTGGGTTCGATAATGTTAAAATGTGTGATTTTTTATGATTTTTTATGAATAAATTTGTGTGATTTTTTCGATGTTATTGCGATTAATTTTGCTAAAATAGTAAGTCATGAATCATATATTTTATCATATTTATAAAACAATAATATATAATATATTTTATTAATGCAGCACGAAAAAGCTACTTTAAAATAGATGAGGGTCTAGCAATATAAAAACAAGGCTGAACAACTATCACATGTGGTATTTACTGTATCCCGAATAAAAGATAATTTGGTAATCTAAGATTGCAATTAATTTCTAATTGACATGTGATTTGATTATATTAATGGAAATGTAGTTCTTCTCTCAAGTACAAATCACTAGGCAAACGTCTTAACACAAGACCAGTAAGCATCAATCATCTCTTAAATATGGCTTATTAGATTGAATAGAGGGTAGTTGAAACCATTTATTAAAAATAATAACTAAGCACTTCTCAAAATAAAACCTATGTAACTCGTGTTTTCACGAAATAAAGAAACTTATGACAGGACAGTTATGTCAATATGCCGTGTAATAAAAATCAAAAACGCGCAATAAATTATCTCTCTTATTTAATATTATGTCATTAATTAAATTATTTCATTAAATTAAAATTACATGTTAAATATTCAATTAATGTAAAATTGTACGTTTAAATGCGTAATAAATGCCATTTCCTAATGAATGAGTACATAATTTAAAAAATTGCAATCATAAATACTTTTAAAACTTCTCAGCAATAAACTTTATCTCAAAAATTATTTTAACCACACAATCTTACAATATTTTGACACTCCAGTGACAAGTTACTCTCTCTGAAGATGAGCAGTGCGTTCTGCGGCAGTCCTTCTCTCCTGAGATGACATCTCTTATATACTCAACCCGTGAGATTCATCAAACTAAGCCTAACTCCCGTGCTTTGAAAATTGGACTGATATGCTGGTTGACTGGAGTGCAATTCAAAATCCTGACCAGTGGTTTACTAAGCGAGCGTCTTAACCGCAACTATTATTACTCCCTTTATATTAACTCATGGCGTCTGCTTGTCTTCTTATCTTCTTGTCTTCTTGTCTGATGAAAAAACTTTGGATCCATTTTAAACCCCTTTCCCGTGATCCAACCGAGCTGAAACTTTGCAAGCAGACACGTGGCGACGATCAAGAAGATCCATCAAATTTTCGTTAAAAAAAAAAAAAAATTTGGATTTTTCAAATTTTGAATGGTTTTTTCATACAACTTATTAAGTTGTATGAAAATATTTCAAAGCGTCTGGTAGACGCGAAACCTAATTATGGCATAATTTTGGATTTTTGGAAATTGTTTATTACTCCCTTTCGCAGCGTCGCCCGACCGAAGCCCAACGCTTAGGTTAAGCGAAAAAATAATATTTCAACTAGTAAATGAGAAAGGGAGTATAATAAAAACTTAGTTTTTATGGGTTACTATTTTTTTACTATTATATTACAATATGGCTCTCTTTGATTAGTAAATGCGTCATCACCTTTACTAACCCCAATCTTACTAATATGAAACTAAAGGACGGCGTGAGGGGTGGGTTGGAGATTACAGTAGGGTGAGTATGTGGGCGTGGTTGAAACGCAACACTCTTCTGTCCTGTAAAACGACTCTAGCCTCATCCGCATTCACACATCCTCGCATGTAAGCTCGATTATTCTTGAGACACCTAACAGGACCATCTTCCGGTATCTGGTTAACCTGGTCATGTCGAGTCCTTCACGACCACCCTCTCTTTCTGGCGCCGCCAGCACTACTCATACGTATAAGCCTTTAATGAAGATGCACATATATTCTCTGGTCCAGAAAAAATTACATAAAATAGGGGTTGATTCCTGAGTGCTCATATTAAAAAAAGTATCATACTGAACACCAACTCCTCTTTATTTTCATTCATTGTTTCTGGATGTACGTTAACATTATTTGTCAATGCCCCCCTGATTTTGAACACGAGAATTAATTAATACCTCAAATAAAAAGATACATTTTCATTCGCCTGTTAGTATTAGTACCCTTAATAAATACTTGAATTGTAATAGTTTATACTTTATTGTAAGATGGTAAAAAAATAAGAAAGAAAAAAAACACTGAAATTTTTCAGGAATTCTAAATACAGTTATGCGAGTATTCAAATTCAAAAATTAGGTTACTCAAAAGACACAAGAGATCAATAAAAATGACTAGCATAACTTCACATGGTTTCCTTACGAGGACATGCAGAGAGAATAAAGATATTAATCACATATGTAGTATGTAGTAAGTCATTTATGATAGAGAAAATAATAATTATATAAAATTAAAATATAATTATATAAAAATGACGATTAATCTAGTTTTAGCACAGTAGAGTTTTCATTGTATTACTTTTACATTTCAGCTCGATAAACTTCTATAAACAGATGGCTTTCAATAAACAAATAAACATGCCCACGTCAAGGATCGCTACTAATATTAACTCTAATCGGGATAAAAAAATATTCAGCTACGGATTGAGGAGATGATGGTAAAAAACCTTCGACACCAGGATTGATGGCATAAAATATAGAGGACATATGTGGAAGACCTGGCAAGATCAGGTAAACCACATAATGGACGATGGTATAATTAGACTCGTAGGGAAAAAAATGATCTGTTATTCTTCTAAAATTATGGTTTTTAAATTTATGTCTCAATATTTCAAAATTATGAAAAATTGTACGAAAAAGACAGAGAAAGGCTGAGAGATAAAAGTATATCAATCAAAATAATGATTAAGATGAATGCAGACACTTGGCTAACATTGCGCCGACAAAAAAACGATAAATAAGCAAGAAAAAAAATATAATAATAATAATGTGTTTATTCCAGCGTAACCAGGTTGTTTGTGCAAGACCTGGTCCGCCATATAGATTACGAATTACATATAGATTATATTGAGGCACGTGGAGATACTATAAATATTAAAATCATTCATCAAATCTCCTTACATTATTTTGTTTAATTTTCTAAGATACGTTATTTAATTACCGACTATTTTCTGCCACTCCTCCCTTAATTAAAAGTCTCCCCAAAAAACACCAGACTTGACCACAAACTCTTCAATAACATTGACAAATACATAAAAATATCACCATGCGATCAAACTGCCCAACCGATTTTAATTTAAACATTTATTTCGCAAGTATCTTTGATATGTACAACCTTCTGGGACAAGCCTCCTCGCAGCCTCCATTCATCTCATCTCCATCATCTCCACTCGAGCTTTTGTAAAAAGTGCTCCGATTTCGCAACTGTCCCGAGAGCGGAACACCACAGCCTCTCTGAGAGAGGTATATAAGCACAAGGGATCATCCGTAGAAGCATCACAAACTCTTCGTGACTTCAGAAGAGAAGATCTAGTGAATAATATTATAATATCATAGTCAAATTAATATTGGTGAGATTTAATTATTTCTTTTTGTATCTTCATAAAGATCTCTCAATTAAAGAGTGAGTGTGTGTCATAGTGCTGAAAAAAAATGTGACATAACGTTTCAATACAACTATACAATCTGATTTATGTTTAAGGCTAGGTTGCGAATTTTCATACATTCATTTAAGCATAGAACGTTTTCATTTCAAAACGCAAAGATCAATGGGAAAACCCAATCAATGTCACTTCTGAACACTAAAGGGGTTCTTAGAATTTCACGACCTTTCAGATTCTTGTTTTGTGTTTTCTGGGATATTATGCCGTGTTTTTTACGAACTTTCTGGCCGACGTTTCGTATCCCATTGCAGGATCCATCATTAAACATAATCCCTGATGATGGATCCTGCAATGGGATCCGAAACATCGGTCATAAAGTTCGTAAAAACGTGGCATAATACCCCAGAAAACACAACAAAAAACACAAGAAAATAACGAAGGGGTTTTTTGTGAACCATTTCCTAGGCTATTCTGCCGTGCACGTGCGACCTCTGGCTGACGTTTCGGATCTCGTTGCGGGGCCAACCAGAGAGTTAAGATACACACGGCAGGATAGTCTAGAAAACTGCCTGAGGGATTATTTGATCAATAATACATAGTTAGGCGTTTAAAAAATATCCCTTGTCATGTCAGGCAATTTTTTGATTCTAAATTGGACGTAGTTATGCATAAAACGTCCAACCCACAAAATGCTTATAATGCGTTATGAACGGGTTTGAATAGCTTCGATATCTTTATGATCTGAAATCGTCCAAGCTCTAAGTTTTTGAATATTCAATATTGTTCTAACCCACAACGCGGCCATCACTAACTTTAACTCTTAAAGTAAAAAAAAATTACTGTTTTCTGCATTTTTAAATTTATTTTTTATTCTTTTTATTATTTTTTTATTTTTATTTATTTATATTATAAATTTATTATTATTCCTTAGCAATCGAAAATATTGTTTAAAAATATTCATGTTGTATGGACGCATTATGCGAGTTTTTAATTCTACTGTTACAACATGATACTTAAAATTTTTGTATAAAACATGTAAAGGGGTCTAAGGTTTTCTACGCTTCATATGATACTTTTTACATGCTTTATCAAATTCAAAGAACATGAACCTACATAGACTAAATTAAAATCTCTAAAACGCCCCATGTTTTCGTAAACAAAAGTTTTTCTCATACAATTGCATTAAAAAAACATAAAACTTCTTTACAATGAACCGCATGCAAAAAAAATTCAATAATAAACTAAATATCGACGTATTAGGTTTTTGTAGTCAAATTTTTAGAAGCCATTTTCTCAATTCCATGTATTTTGGGATGGACGCTTTCACCATAACCACGTCCAATTTTTCTTCTCTTATAGACAAAATGAAAAAATATGACACCAAAGAATGCTAAGCTAGGTACCAGATATTTGAAAGTTATTTTCCACTCGAGAATGATTAATCTAGAATGAAGTTTAGCGATATTAACCAAATATAAAACTATAATTATTATGATATTGATATCTATAGGAAAACTTTTGATCACCTATACAGTTAATTTCTTGATATCGTCCTTAATTTAAGCTCTAATGATATATCTATCTCTTGTATATATGCATTTACATCTGATATGTTGTATCAGGCTCTCACGATATATATATTTCCTGCATGTATATGCAAATGGTGTAAAATTAATTGATTTATATTAAATAAGGTCATTTGTGTAGAATCAAAATATATTTGGGCTTAGAACCGAACCTAGGTAAACCTGCAATTACGGCAGCAATTTATATAGTCAACGATCTTAATATGTTTCTTTTCTTCAAAAATTACTAAAGTCTATAAAATTAAATATTGTTAGCATAAATTTAATCTTCAATCTCATTCACGATTTCATTTTTATATTTTGTAAGCACAGACCTTAATAGAAAAACCCGTTTTTTTCAATATTAAATAAGCAAACAACGTAGTACAAAATTTAGTATGTAAAGTATTAGAACTAACAGATTTAAAAATTATAAATAGTGTATAATTTTTATTTTTTTTATTTTTCAGCTCCGTTGGACTACATAATATCAGCAAAATGAAGGTTTGTTTCAAATTTTATATAAAACAAATATGTACCTACCTACAATTAAATATTAAAATAAATTACCTACTTATATTTTTTAAGATACAGAAATATATATTAAAATAAATAAGTTACTTATATTTTACAAGATACAACAATTTTAAAAATAACGAAGAGAATTCTCCTATTTAACTTCGTATTTGAGTAACTTCAGAAAAATATTACAAAACAAATACGCACGTCATACTATTTCCATGCTGACAAGTGTTTCTTTCAATACCCAAAGTGCGTTTAATATTAACAATTTAAATGTTCGAAACATATACCGATGAAGAACTTATTTGTAATTTAGTAACTACACTGAATCTACATAAAAAATAATTCTTGTTATCTTCACAAAGCAACAATTTTCATTCAAATGAAACTAAACAAAATAGTTGTATCTTCAAGTTTGTGTTTACTGGGGTATTATGCCGTGTTGTTACGACCTTTCGGGCCGACGTTTCGGATCCCATTGCAGGGTCCATCATCAGGGCTGATGTGTTGTCTTGAATGTTGGTGTTGTGGTTAAGTATCGGCTTGCAATACCGTGCCGAAGTCATGATGTGTTTGTATTGTGTTGTATGTATGATTCATCTGTTGTCTGATCACTATCTCTGCGGAGTCTGCGACGAGAATGACTTTGAAGCGCCGGATACCAAGATGTTTTTAATTTGAGACCATCATCTCTATTAATGTCAGACAACAGATGAATCATACATACAACACAATACAAACACATCATGACTTCGGCACGGTATTGCAAGCCGATACTTAACCACAACACCAACATTCAAGACAACACATCAGCCCTGATGATGGACCCTGCAATGGGATCCGAAACGTCGGCCCGAAAGGTCGTAACAACACGGCATAATACCCCAGTAAACACAAACTTGAAGATTATGAGTGGCCGTGAAAACCTAAGAACATTCTTAAAATAGTTGTAATTAAATTTCGTTCGTTCCGAACTGTACACATTAACACGTGAATTGTATACACACATAAAACACATGCACACACGACACTTACGTTATAGTACCGAACCTGAAATCTTCCCCGTACTTTAAAGTAGGTTCGAAGGTTTGGATATTATGACATTTGAGTTCGGGGGATTTTGGCATATGCAGGTGAAAAAAATGAATAAAAATAATAAATCTGATTTATTAACATGTTTAACGGGACAGTACTATACACTTATACTAATCATTGCCAGACGCTTTTCGCGTAAGTCTGGCGGTCGCTAACTCTATACGATGTTTACATGTGACCGTAAGGGTACTCATTGTACTCAATCGATTTTTTTTCAAATAAAAAATGGTTACAAACTCTAAAAACACATTATGTTTCATTTATAGATTGTTTGCACCCTCCTCGTAACACTCGCCGCAGTATGCAGTGCAGAGCCTCCAGTAGACAGGTACCTTCCTCCCGGCCAAAGCTCTCCTTCATCACAATACAATGCTCCAAGCGATGTATCCAACCAATACGGAGCACCCAGCGCGCCATCCAATGAATACGGAGCACCCAGTACCCCCTCTAACCAGTACGGAGCACCCAATGCCCCATCCAACCAGTACGGAGCACCCAATACCCCATCTAACCAGTACGGAGCACCCAATGCCCCCTCTAACCAGTATGGAGCACCCAATGCCCCATCCAACCAGTACGGAGCACCCAATGCCCCTTCTAACCAGTACGGAGCACCCAGTGCCCCATCTAACCAATACGGAGCACCAAGTGCACAGACACAAGCAGTCTTCAGGTATGCAATAACAGTTTTTAATACAATACATTCAATCATAATACAAAATAGTCACCGTGTATGCTTTCGAGTTTGACACATTTACAAACAAACGTGTATTCTAACCTACAAATTAAACGTCAAAATGTAATTTCAGTTACGAAAAAATTAATTGACTTAAGAAAATAAACATTTCAATGTATCATTACCGCCTTAAAGTAACTCAAATGTTTAATAATGTACATATTCAAAATATTAAACAGCCACACTGATGTGCCTTCGTTACTGGGCCAAATAAAATTCAATATCCCTTCTCGTAGACTCAGAAATAATGAAGTGTTGTTCCTTAGCCATCATAGAACCAATTATGGATTTCATGCTCCCATGTCACGGTTATGTCGTCTTATAAATTCAAGACAGGATCTGGACTTCTTTGGTGTAAGTCTGTCCAGATTTAAACAATCTCTGATTAGATAGTCCAGACCTTGTCTCCATCTTGTGACTAATTTTCATTTTTCCTTGATTTTGTATTTAAATTGCTATAATTTTTATTCTAATGTATTATATATTGTTCATGTTATGTATTATATTTTATTGGACTATCTCCGTTAATATCAATAAATAAATAATTTATTTAATAAATATAATATTTCTACACATTAAATAACATCTTAATGTATTTTAATATTTTAATTTTTAATTTGAATTACTTTTGAAGCTGGTAATGGAAAAAAGGCATTACTTGATCCAGATTTAGTTCAATCATAATATAGATTCAGCATTTACTCTTTGCATAATATTTCTTCTACCACGTTCTTCTTCAGTCATATAAAAAACTGCCCGAACAGTCCTACTTTTACGTCGATCTTCTGTTATATTTGACACTATTTTCCTGGCAGTCCACGCTGTTCTTATACGTACGTACTTATATCTTCCACGTTGTTGTCATACTTAGAAACCTGTGGCTTAACCAATTTACGCTGAAATAGTACTTTTTTCTTAAAAATATGAGTAAATATAGTTTCATTAAAACAACAAGGTAATAACTAAACCGTTTACACTTTCAGTGTAAATTTTGAAAAACGCACATTGCCAGTATCCAAAAAAGCAATAAAATAGAGAAATCGTACAAGATGTTTATTGATGAGATCTTAAAATATATACATAGATAATATAATGCATAGAAATAGTTCATATTTATTTTTTACTATTCGAATCTTTCAAGACAATAATGCGTATAATATTTATATAAATAAAATAATATATGTAATATTTACGAAAGATTACATATATAAATCTCAAATATTTTGTAATCCTTAAACATAAAATCTTAAACACAGCGAAATTTTTCACGGATCTTAAAAATTAAAGGTTCTTATCCACGTGGTAAGAACATATAATCAAAAAGTAGAATTTCTACTGTATGTCTTTCTTATTCATGCATATTTATTTAAAAAAAAATTACATTAATTTTATAAATAAAACACAAGCCATATATTAAAAGTACCAATATCTTCAACCAAAGTATAAGTAAATTCTCACATCTTCAGTGAATATGAAGTTAAAACTGGAAGTCATTCAGTTAACTGATAATTATACGTAAATACAATAAAAAAAATTCTATATTTTATTCAAATACTATCTTAAAACTTTAATTTACACACTTACAGTAAAAATATTTTGACTTATTACGTGTTTTTGTTATTTATTTGATATTTTTGATTCAAGACCTTCTCAAAACTATGGCGCACCAAAGCCATCCCAGAACTACGGCGCACCCAAACCATCTCAGAACTACGGCGCACCCAAACCATCCCAGAACTACGGCGCACCCAAACCATCCCAGAACTACGGCGCACCCAAACCCTCTCAGAACTACGGCGCCCCCAGCCCGTCACAGAGCTACGGGGCTCCGTCCAACCAGTACCTCCCTGCCAACCAGGGATATGGAAAGGGAAGCGGTGAAGATCAGTACAACGTGAGTGAAAATAAAACAAATAAAAATATGACTCGTTTAGATTAACATATAAAGCTGGCGCACGAAGAAGGCATATTAATCTGTTATATTAAAAAAATAAATCGGATCAAGGTTGGAGAAGAAAGTGTCTCTGAATTTGAGCTCCTTTATATTGGATGAATAAAAGAATGATGTATGTGGTGCACTCAAGTGCCCAACTAAATAAAGAATTCAAAGTACTAAAAATAATAAATATAAACAAAAAAATTCAATAATCCAATTCAAATTTAAAATACAAGAAGCGATTTTCGATCTACAAGATTTAGAGATTCGCTTAATACACCAAAATTTAATTTTACCACTACCCGATATCATTTGAGTTTTCTTGGTAATAAATACTTTAATAATCTCGCCCAAACGATCAAAAAATAAAAGATCAGAAAAAATTTAAAATTTAAACCAAAAAACCTATTATATACAAACACCTACAAGACACATAATATAATCATGAAACTGTTTTAAAATGCATATTTATACCTCGTACCTGTAATACTCCATCTCTATACAGGAGTCTTCTGACTCTCGTGGAGCTAGTAAAATAAATTATTCCCATATTTGAAATGTTAAATGATATTAATTTTTATAAAGAGAACGAAAATAAGTAAATATGTACCTATTTAAAAAAATTATAATCTACCGAGCATTTTTGTTCATAACGTAATTTAGCCTCCTTCACTGGTTTGTTATAAAAGCTCATCTCAAGAGTTTTATCGGCAGCGTTTGACGAATATTTTGAAAAATTAAAAGGCTTTTTGTTTATTTACTAAATACATATATGGATCGTACAAGATACGAGGTCTGTAGAGTGATATAATAACGAATGAGTAAATAAATTTTAAGTTTTTTAAAATAGATGTCATCTTTCTTTACTAGGAGCCCGCCAACTACAACTTTGAGTACATGGTTAAAGACGAGCAGTCAGGCAACGACTTCGGTCACAAGGAGTCCAGGCAGGGAGACAGGGCTGAGGGAGAATACTACGTCCTTCTTCCCGATGGCAGGAAACAGGTGAGAATCTTACGTATAGCTATAATAAAAAAAAGTGAATTTTGTTTTTTTTAATTTTATTTAAATAATTGATGGTTTAAAGTATATTTTTTTGTAAAATAAAAACCAACTAATCCGTGATACCAGGTTATAAGTATATAAAATAATTCATAATTAACATAAGTTTATATATGAAAAGGAAAGCAAATATTACCAAGGTAATTTATTATCTCCTCATACCTCAATTAATTAGTATAAATCATTCATATTTATTAGTAATTTCATTCATTTTGCTTAACTTTCGGGTACCGGAATATCGTAAATAGTATTGAGGGCCACAGTGGGATGACAAAATAACCCCAATCAAATTTGCGTTTTAATGAATTATAATGGTTTAAAAATGTTCTATAATATTTTAATTACATTTCTTATACAATGTAAAAATAATTGTAGTAAATTTTTAGGCATTTTATAAGAAACCGTAGTATTTTGACCTCTCGTGACTCATGAGCGTCTGACTGACAGAGACCGTGCAAGCAGAATGAATTAAACGTAGGTATCGTGTAGAATATTGACAATCGTCTACGGATTTTTTTTTCTACTTTAAACTGTCTTTTAAATCATTATTATTTTATTTTCTTTGGATGTTGTATTCTTTGGTATATTTATGAGGATTACAAATAATGTCAGCTCAATATCATTAATAATTATTAAATAGTTTTAAAAAAAAAAATTCTGGGGTAAAGTTGAAACCCCGTTCTGGAACGGGAGTGTTATATAGTATTTTTTAAAGTTTTATCTTCAAAATACTTTTGTTACTAACTTATACCATTAATTAAGAAATGTAATTTATTTATAAATTACATTTATTAGTTTTTTATACTACTTGTTTTACAAAATGTAGGTAGGTACTCCTGTCCCCAAACATAAGTTTAACTTTTCTGGGTACAGTTAAACAAGTATTGTATATTGTAAGTTAGTATCTATTTTATCTTCAATAAATTTTACATCAATAAAAAAAAAAAAAAAATATTGACCCCAGCCGATTATTCCGTATCTAATTACCGATTCCGCTAAAGATTGGTACTTATATGGTTTTCATAATCTGTATCGTATACAACACACAATCGATGTGCAGCTTGCCTGAACTTTTTAATATAATTGCAGATTGTGACTTACGAAGCTGACGAGCAAGGTTACAGGCCCAAGGTAAGGTATGAGGATTCAGGAGCAGGATACGGCAGGGGACCAGCTAACGGTGGTCACTCAGGAGCCAACGGAGGATATTAAAGTCTCCAATAACCACCGATTCTCCGTAACTGCCATGATCGAAATAAAAAGTAATCAAATTAAGATATTATTTAAATATGTCAGGTTGAATTAAATTTTCTAGTGTTTTTCAATATTTGTATTTTTTATAATTTATTTTTCTTCAAAATATTGTTGTATTTGTAATCGCAAAAGTATTTTATTTTTATATATATTTTTTATTTTATATTTCAATTTTAAAAAATTGTCTTGAATGTACATGTGATCGAATGAAACGTAATAGATTACGTATGTATTGAATGATTACGCAATGTAGTTTATATTATATAGTGCCAGTTACGCATCGAAATGTAAAAATTCGTTGTGTTTGTATTTTATTATTGTGTATTTTATTTTGTATAAAATATATTATTTATAAGGTAATAAAGTTGTAATAGATACCAATAATATCTATGTTTTATTTTCGTATTTTCATTCATTTGTTCATTTTTATAATGAAATCGTAATTTCAGAAGAGGTAAGCATTATATTGAAACCATTAATCATCTATTTCAATGACATAGAAAATCGTAGTATATTGATATGGTCATTGTCATTATTAACACAGGTTTGACAAATTATAAAAGGGGTACCTTATTAAATATTTAATACTCAAATAACATAAACAGAGAAGAGACAACTAATCCATTCACCAAAGCCTATTTTTGGAGCATCATTAAGCAAGATTAAAGTATACGGAGAGAATTACAAATGAGGTTAAGAAAAAAGAGCACCACTAAATGGTAGGGGGGTACAGTGGGAACATTGAAGCATGACTTTTACATAACCATATTGTCACAGAAAAGGAATTGCGCTCTGTCCGAATCCCTTGTAATATGTCACAATACTATCACAGGATAGCTAGTATTAATATTATTATGTTAATTCGTGTTATCTATAATGTATATTTTTAAAAAGTTCTAAGAGATCGGTATTATTATGTTAATCCATATTTTATTATCTTTAATAAATTTTTAAAGTAGGTAGGTACATATTTATTTGTTTATGTAATCAACTAATGTTTTTACAATTTTATCTTTGTCACTTTATTTTTAATTTATATATTGTTAGTTTTAAGACGTATCCTTCCATTATATACCTATTTTATTCTTTCCACTTGATTTTCCATTATTTATTTCGATTATAAAACACTTTCTGCTTTAACATATTTTATTTTCTTCTAATCATCATTATTTTTATCATAATTTTCATTATTATTATTCTCCTTTTTAATAATTATCCATTTATATTATTAAATAATTTCTTTATTATTCTTTTTATTACTTCAATTTATATAATTTTGTTTAAAATATTATCTTTTAAATCTCTTTAAAATTAAATTAACGTTGTGCGATACAACGGTACTGTGCGATACAGTGGTTGCTTTGCGATAAAGCTGGGAACGTCACAAAAAGGATGGGATAGGGAGACAATGAATTGAAAGGAGACGTTACGCAAAGCGAAATTAAACGTACCTACTCAGCTACTAGTCTGGTCTACTCTGGTCCTCTTCATATATTCCGTGGATGACTGATTCCTAAGTTCAAAAGTCTTCTGGGCTCGAATCCTCGATTAAAAGTTGACACTTCAGAAGAGCTTCGAGTGTTTTATCCAAACTTCCTTCGAGGATCCTACCGTCTGCGCCAATTAAATTTCCCGCACAGGTGTATCAGTATTTAAAAGGGTTTTACATCAGTTAAACACTTCTACAGGAGAATTAATAAATTTATTTGAGAAGAACTTTACAAAGCTAAAATCGGAAATTTTGCCCGTTTTTACTACTTATACCTTAAATTTTTTTGTTTCTAAATTAATATAAAAACTCTTCGTTTCGAAGGTATTTTTATAATGTTAAAATAAACAATTTAATAAGTTCATTGACCTAAAGGCTGAACAGGCTAAATTCTCCAACCTAGGGACTAACGTAAACAATATGTTCAGTGACCTGAATGGCTAACCTAAACAAAATAAATATTTGTATTGATATTCTAGTTCAAATAAATGCCTAAATAATTAATAGTAGCGTAGATATAACATGCGGGAAATTTAATTCACTCGTATTATTTTTTGATTAATAATTTTGTACTGACATCTGTGGTTCATGTAGAGAACGTAAACGATATATTGTGCAATTCTGTTGTCAGAAGAATATTTAAAGGTTTGAGAAATTTTTCATAGATGGCGTAATTAAATGCAAGAAAATCAAATAACCGCTAACTTATTTTCCCACGCAGGTGCATTGGTAGATATAAAAAGTTTATATACATAATTTAAACAATTTTACAGGAGAATTAATAAATTTATTTAGGAAGAACTTAACAGGAAAAAATCAGAACACAGTGATGCATCTTCCGTCCCTACGTAGCTTCGTTCTACCTATTTATATGTATACTTTAAGTAAATCCTAAAACACTCATTGTTTCGAAGGGATTCTTATGGTTTTAATATAATTTTATTAGTTCATTGCCCTAGAGGTCTGAACAGGCTAAAGGGTATAAATTATAAATCATATCTTTATATTTATATTTCATCTCAAGTATTTCTATCTCAGGTTTCATAATTGACCCCAACGTTAGTAGTACTAACAGTCTACCTTCCATGCGTGGATCGACAAAATTGTATTCCTTCTCGTCCTTAAGGAGGAGACGATATAGGAAACTCGGAATCCAGAAAAATTCGGTCTTCCACTTGAAGATTATTTATTTACTTGTAACAAAAGAGTCTAGGTATATCGCGACTATATTATTAGCGGTTTATTAGGAAGCTACAGGTAGTTTACAGGTATTCTTTGCTGGTTAAATGCTAATAAGTGGGCACGCCAGCATGTCCCTTTTTATTATCATCCATTCTCTCATTATTTACTGTCTCCTTTTTACATTATGATAGACATTCGTCTAAATACATTACAGTATTAGAACCAAAATTGGCCCCAACGTTGGAACCTATCCACCGCTTGTCGAGTTTTCGACGAAACATCATAGAGGTTGGAGCTAGGAAATGCAATCCCGAGTCGGGATTGCCCATTCGGGATCCCTCGAGTTTATAATTTCCAATCCCGCGGGATCCCTACGGATCGGGATCCCGAATACTTTTGTGTTTTTTTGTTTGTTTATAGAACTGAATAGCAATTAACGACAATGCCTTGCATTTTTATATCAGCAATTTAAGTACAACGTTCATTTTTAATCATTGCATTAAGGTTTTTGTAGGCGTAATAAAAACTAGTTGTAGTTTTTATTATTATGTTAGGTTGATAAAATACAGCAAATATTATTCAAAGCTATTTTCATTATTTGAATGTGACATGAACATAAGTTATACGTACTTACTAAAAGCTCTATAGACATATACAATTAAACATACAAAACATAAAAAATGCTAATCAATCCCGATAATCTTGTCCGATTTTTCGGTTCGGGATTGATCTCGTAAAATGCCTCGAGATCTCGCGGGATCCTGATCTCGCGGGATCGGGATTGCATTCCCTAGTTGGAGACAATGTCGATACGCCGGCCACATATTCGCCAGGATGCTATAAACTAAGGTTTTATTTAAAATCTTGTTGGCGTGAATATGTGGGCGCTGTACCATAAACATGTGCCAACGTTGGGACCAATGTGTGGAGCCGGCGATATAAAAGCGATCAATGTAAGAGAATTAAGAGGCCATGAGTTGTAGAGTTTCCCACTTGTTTACCACGTTACCTGAGCCGCGCGCTGATTGACGTATCACACTCGAGCGCCCGGGCCTCTTTAGCGGTTAGTCACAATCAGTGTTGTTGTTGTAATTTTAGCCTAATCCAGCGAGTTACGAAGAGATATTCGAAATTAGGATACTTGATTTTAATTATAACCAAACTATAGTGAAGGCAATAGTATTCATTTTACATAAAATAAAATTTGTAACGTGTCGTGGCTAGGGGGGAATGAATGACAACACTGGAAATTAATAAGCGATTTATTAATTAATGAATAATTAATTATTTAATGTACAAATTAAACAAATTAAAATTAACGTTATTCCTTAAATTCAACAATTTTTCAACACTCGTAAATGAACACTTTATTGTAGCTGGGTAACGCGTACTAATCGCTCGTAGAATATTCAATTCTCGCACATGTAAGACGCTCTGGTTTATTTCGCCAATTAAGTACTTCTCTCGATTATTTCGCTCAATATCTGTCGCTTCGCAATTTCACGGCTGGGCACACCTGGCCTTCGTCTTCACGCTGAACGAACAGTCAAACACGAAAACTCAACTCGTGCCGCAGTGTTGTTCCGTATTTATACCCAAATGCTGATATTTTCGTACTATCCAGATTATTCTAGTGTTTAGGAGACGGTCCTCGTCGCTTCTAGGCTGTTCTACTCATTTCCAGGCGTTTTCCGAATAGATCATTCTAGATTGTTATAAGCCGTTCTCGATCCTTCTAGTGTTGTGACATATTCAAGGAATTCGGACAGTGCGCAATTCCTTTTGCTTGCCATTCCAATATTCCGTGACAATATTTATTATTTCATAGGTATACATTTTATTTTGTAGTTTAATTTTGGAGTAAACAATTTTATAATTTACAAAATTCTGCACAAGCGGTCTTACAATAATGCATGTTTATTAACGCACTTATCCAATTCAAGATGCCGTAATACATACAGTTGTTTCACAGTGCTAGCGCAATCTCATTTTAGTGACTTTTTTTGTCTCGCAACTCGGCTCAAATTTTTATCACATTTTTAAATGCGAAATGTCATTTTTTCCCTGGAGAATTCGAAATTTTTTATTACAATTACTAAGTAAAAAGAGAATTAATGCAACAGTAATTACGTGTACCGGCCGTAAATTTCATTCATAAACATACGAACAAAGACAAAACGTTGACCTTTACATTGAATAATGTGGTTTGTACGTATACGGTTTGTACAGAAGGCAGAATAACGGATAACATCAACTTCGCTTCAAATGGATTGTATTATTTGTATAAATCTACTTTCTTATATTATTTGATTAATTATACCTACATGTTTCGGAAATACCTTTCTATTAAATTTTACTTTACTTTACGTTTACTATTAAACAAAATATTATTAATAATCAATTAAATTTAACTGCTAGCCCAATTATAAAAAAAATCCAATAATTTCGAGTTATCGAGAACTTCAGCAATAATATTTTAAAAAAAATTCAAATAATTTATAAAAATAAAAAACAAAAGACAATATTCATTTTGATATTTTGACATATATATAATACCCTGACGATGGAAAGGTATTTCCGAAACATGTAGGTGTAATTAATCAAATAATATAAGTAGATTTATACAAATAATACAATCAATATTTTAATATATTTTTTTCTCTGGTGATTTATATGTGGAAGGAGTTATGTGTCTAGTGAAACAAGTAGTTGCCGATAGGTTTCTAGACATGAATCAATTCGATATATGCATTTTACTGTTATATTTTGATATGCAATTGACAGGCGCGTGCAGTCAGAACATTGAAGTATGAGTTGTAACTAAACACATATATAAATAAATATCAAATCTCTTCTTCTTATTTGCACTGTCCTAAGTCGTTGCCTAGGTAGGCTGTTGATAGTGTTGAGGTCGACTGTCTCATTCTAATGCTGTAACTTATTTGGTTCTGCATGTCGCTTTCCTTTAGGTTGTTTCTGTGAAGATTTTTGGATCATTGAGTCATCCAGGAGTTATTCGGTCTTCCTCTGGATGACTATCGATGAAGCTCCATAGAAAACCTGCTTTATCATGTGATCTGGTGGTCTCCGTCTTATGTGCCCGTACCATCTCATCTGTCGTTATTCCAGCTTACTGTAACCTCAGCAACCATGGGTATAGTTTAAAGTGATTTTTATAATTAGTTTTTATTTAATATATTTATATTTCCTTATGGCTTCTTTTCTAATTTTTTGTATACCCACCAATATTGAATAGCAAAAAAATTTATCATAGGGCTTCTTAACCTCGTGGTACCAGACACGACACCTAACATCACCCTACAGCTGGACCTGCAGGTAAATGCGGATAAGCACAGCAATCTCTCCGCTCTTCTCATTCTCAGGCTGTAATTCATTTGGTTCTAGGTGTTGCTTTCATCTAGGTTCATCTGAAGATTTTTGGAGCATTGAGTCATCCAGGAATTCTTTGGTCTTCCTCTGGATAATTGTCGATGAAGCTCCATTGAAATTTCCTGCTTTACCGTGGGGACTGGTAGTCACTGTCTTAGGTATGTGCCCATACCATCCCTGCTATCGTTCCTCCAGCTTACTGTTTATGACCGTGATACCCAGACTACCAAGAATGTGTGGGCTTTTAATCCTATATTTTAGTGTTACTTCTGCCGACCATCTAAGCATTCGTATTTCTGCTGTTTCATGTTATCTAGAGTAGGAGTTGTACACAGTCCAACATTCCGAGCCATACATTATCGTGGGTCTAACAATCGTCTGGTTTACGGATTTAAATTGTATCCACCCCACACCTATTCTACGGTCGACATCCACCGAACATCTTCCGTCTTTGTGAATGAGTGAGCCCAGATACTTAAATAAATGAAGACCCCATGGCAAGAAGTTGTAAACTAACATTCAAGTCATTTTGAGATAATTAGACATTTGCATTTCGCCTTTGAAAAATATGTTTTATTGCTAATTCAAGATTAATTTTTTTTGATTTATCACTAAAATATCAAAAAATTATTTACAATGTAAAAAAAAGCGCATTCATGCACAAAAAAATAAAAATATACTAATTTTCCCTATAAAAATGTAGTTAACAACCATTTTTTGACCTCTCGAACTCATTTTTAATAGAATAACACCTTTTTAAAATTGGTAAAACACTAACATCAAACAACCCTTCAAAAGCTATCCGGTTTTACTATCCATTATCCAAAAATACAAAATACCTGGCATGTTAATAAATAATACAAAACATGGTATATACCATTTAAAATTATTGGAAAATAATATATAAGTACATATTATAATAGTCTTCAAATAAAAACAAATATATGACCGTACTGCCAGAGTAAAATTTATGTTAACCATAAATATTCCAACCAAATTAAAAGGCGTGTTAATTTCAGAGTGATAGCATGAACATGTTATTATTGAAGATAACATGTTCTTCCCATTAGTAACTGATTTTATTTTTATGAAAAGTGTACTTAACATGTTTATCCCTATGATTTGAACATGTTCCAATTATTTTTAAATCCTGAACTTATTTCCAATGGAAAGATCATACAATATTTAGTTTAGACGGCTTATTAACTCAATTTTGACAAAAATGTTAGTTAACAACTTCTTGCCATGGGGTCTTTAAATATGAAATCTCTACAAATATTTTAATCACAATTATAACCACATTGTTCAGATTATATTAGGTATATCAAAATATTCTGTCAGGTAAATAAGTTATTTTATTTTACAAAAAAATTCTATCTACCTATAACTAATGCTTTAACGCTCTGGCAGCACGTCACCGGTAATTAAACAAATATTATTACAAGCTATTAAAATAATATTTAACGGGTCAAAAACCTCTTTAAAACGTTACAGAAAGCTAAATGCCGTGTCATGTATCCCGCAAAAATTTTCGATAGCGATCGCCAAAATACCCCTAATAAGTTATTAAAATTTAAATATGTTAAGCATTTATGATACACATCGAAAAATACTGTCGTTGCAGTAGCGTGCCCCATATATTTGGTTTTCATGGAATGTTTTAATAATAGAATTACTTGGAATTTCAATCTGACGTTAATTATGATAAAAATATATCTACCCTTATATTGTCACGTGGGGGTGGCTGCGAGAGGAAAATTAAAAGACCGGAAATTAATTAGCGATTTATTAATTAGTGATTAATTCATTATTAAATGGACAAATTCTATTAACACGAATTAAATTAATACACCATTCTTGAAATCACAATATTTTGCATTTTACCACGCGTGTATGTACACTTTATTATCGCTGGGAATACTTTATTCATCACATTTCATCAAATTCTCGCATGTAGTGGTCGCATTTATTTATTTCGCCATTTGGGTACTTTGCTCGATTATCGCTTAGTATCTGTCGCCCCTAATTCCACGACTGGACATACCGGCCGTCATCCGCGACTTACTTAGCACCGATAGAAATTTCAAAACAAGTTCTCGCGCCGCGGTTTAGACCCGCTATTTATATGCAATCACTTTGGTTTTTCGAACTCTCGAGAAAATTATTATTCTTTCTAGTGTTTAGAAGAAGGATCCTGTCGCTTTTAGGTTGTTCCAGGCATCTCCAGAATATTGTAGATGATCCTAGAGTGCTGGAGACTGTTCTAGAGCGTTCGATAGTGTTTCTCCAAGTGACATATTACAAGGGATTCGGACAATTCACAATTAATTTTGCTTACCATTTCATTACGATATGAACAAACAAAACAGTAGTAATGGTCGGTTGTAATGTGGCAACGCAAAATCTTCGATCAATTTTGCAAATCTTTAATTTAGCGAATCGTAATAATATCCCGATCAAAATAAAATAAAGCTCATTTTCACAAGATTACAAATTTTTCTGTACAAATATCATTACACTTCCATTCAAAATGGATTCGACATGCTTATTAAAGTTTGACATTTTGTCTTAAATAGAACGAGATTGTCTAACCTTTTCCTATAAACCATCGTTATAAATGAAATACACATATACCTTATTAATATAATAACTTAATTATAAAGCGAAAAATCTGTTTATCTGAAGCAGTAGTAAAAACAGTGACGTTATGCCATTTGCTCATACTTATTCTGTCTGAAATTTCTAGGTTGATGCAACAACTCTTCAGTTGTATTACGAGTTACTTTTACAAAAAATAAAGTAGGTACGTGATACGTATCAATTTTACAAAGTAAACAAAAAAAAAGCAAGTTAGTTTTAAACAATGCATGTAAATAACACGGACGTGTCGACAATCAGTAGCGTATTTGTATTGAAGTGTGTGTAAAATGCATAATAAACACTTCAAATAATATGTTGTTTGAATGTCAACTTACCCGTGAAAATTTTTTCAATTGTTTGATATGAAAAAACATTACTTATGAAATTTACCGAGCGACTACATAAATTGTAAGGATTTTAAAGAACGTATAATGTAAATTTATTTTCATATATCGAGACTTACTATAAATAAACAGTTAGTTGTTACATGATTTGAAACGTTTTTGTCAATATAATTAAATATAACTAAGGGAATCATCAGATCCGTACTAGAGCAACAATTTTACGAAAAGTGGAAGTTTCGTTAATGAAAACTTATTTTGCTGAAAGGAATGCAATTTTTTTAAGACTACGGATGTACAACAAATTACCAAAAGATATCACAATTACAAAACATTTAAAATTCCGTGCATTGCTGACTGAATGGCTATTCAATATGGGGAGAAACCAGCTGGAAGAGATGCTTAAATGAACAATACTGTCGCAGTACAGATTGTGGAGAAACGAGGTCTGAATAAAGAAGAAACACCATTATCTCTAAAATTTGTAAAAGACACCTGGAAGAAGCCTCAGATGATTTGATGATAACCGATAATCCCATGACCGACGATCGATGATCACTTATTAGTGACACTTACTCTATACTTTTGACATTTACTCTATACTTTTGTTCTTATATTATCAACCTTGGAAATTTACTTTATTTTACTAATTTACACTTTTGTTTGTTCATATGTGTGTATACTTTTTACTCTAGTTTATTTTACTTTACTTATCTTTTTATTCTTATTTACTTTTTTTCTTATATCTTTACTACTTTACTTTTCTTTCTTCTTATTCTTTTAATAACCCAACCATAAAATTAGATATTTTAATTGAGTCCCAATGAATGGAAGGCTACTTACCTCAGAACAGGTAATTTATGTACCTAGCGAGGTAGGTAACGATAAAGGCCTGCACAAAAAAAACTGTAAATTGTACTTATTACTATCTTACTCATAAACTCTTTTGTTATCATATTCTTACCATTTATTACCAAGCTCTTATAAAAAAACATTTTACTCGTATCTAGCTAATAAGCGCCGATTTATCGGCACTGAAACTGAAAAAAAAACGTGAAATTAATTTATATAAAAATTTTAATTCAGGGCTAAACTGGATAGTAAATCTAATAATACCTAAATTTATTTTATTCATAATGCAAAAAACATGGATGTAGTTTATAATGTTTTTACATTAAAAAATGCATTATTTAATGCAAATTAATTTAATTTATGAAGAAGATAAAAATTAGCACTAAGTACTAATAAAAGAGTTGTAATGGTGTAATAAAAAGTCTAACGACTACGAGACTGACCTTGCCGAATGCAATTTCTGAATTTTAATTTAATGCACCTATTTTGATGACTTCAGCATGAATATTAATCACGACTATTGTTATGTTTTATCATCTCGGTGTAACTTTTTTTGTTCAGTTCCTCATTGCGCTATCCGACATATTTTTTTCTATGCATTTCTTCTCATCTCATCTCATCATTCGTATTTTTCGGGTCGGTATTTTTCTACGACCGGTGGTCCCAGACACGAATCATCACGATTGGGCATTTGGCAACCATCACTCGTGATGTTTCTGAACCAAATAATTCAAAATAATACCTTTGGATCCGATTGATACAGATATCTTTTAAATTATAGGCCTTAACGCGTTTGGAAAATGTCCAAGTCACGTATTATGTATTACGTAGGTAGGCAGATACCTCTTTCAGTTACCATTTCGATATTTGCTCTTTGAAACTTCTTCACTTAACTTTCTGATTAGATATATTTAATATGTGCCAGTGCTTTTAAATACTGGATAGTCAATTAATTCAATATCTCTTGTTTGCTCTTGTTACTCTAGTGGTTAGGATGCTTGTCCAATGATCCAATGGTTCTCTTTCTAGGATACCAGCAGGTTAATCCTATTTTCATAGTAGAAGCGTTTAGCTTAGTCTGAGAATATTAAGAATATTGTTGTGACACGTATTCCATGGAGATACATATGCTTATTTAAAAAAATATCTATATATATGTTTTTATATATATATTGTTGTAGGGGGTAACCCGCGTCAACACGAGGTGACAACCACGGGACGCGGGTTACCCCCAAAGTAGTTAGACCTAAAACATATTGTAAAAGTGAAAAGCCTTCGATGTAACACATATATATTATATATATAATATTATATGATATTATATAGATTAATCATATTTTTAAATTAATGAAGGGGAAACGAGTCCGTAATTTCGGATTGAAATTGAGAGATAGTAGAGAGTATATATAAGAGCAATAGAAGAGATAGATATATAATAGATCGAGAGATATTCTATGGATATATGCTTATATATAGATATGATATTATATATATATATTCATTAAGAGATATAAATAATCATATTATATATATATATGTTAACTCAGCTCTTTACTGTTCAGCATTTTAAATTAATATTATTGCAGACCTTCAATTAGTCATTCTGTATTTAACCTAAATGTCGTGTTTTTGTTTATAGCGCTAAAGGGTCGGATGTTTACTTAGCAGTAATAATAATCTTCTCAACTTTAGTACCGATCAAACAACACTAAAAGCTTCGATTCTTATCCAATTATTTTATATTTCTTTTTATTACAATGTTATATGAATCGATTAACGATTGATGATGAGAGTACAAGGCGACTTATTTGAATACGGTTATATGGCAAAAAGTGTTAATTTCACAAATGATAACTGATTTGGAAGCATGTTCGTGTATTCAACTTCCCCGCTCTGGCTTTAAAATCAGATACTAAAAAAATTAACTCCATATCGTTTATTGGATAGTGGCACTTTTGCGTATAATCTTCGCTTGTGTACCTACTGTTTGGTATTTTGAATATTTTTCGTAGCAATTTATTGTGTTTGTAAATAAAATGTATAGGAATAGAGTAGACATTCATAAAGGAGTCGATATAATGAATATACATACGTATTATGAATATACCCCGACAAAAACTACAAATTTATATTTCTTTTAATGAAATTTAAAACCTAACTCCTTGTTGTATGTATTAATGTGTTTATTACTAAAAAAATTATTCAATATTATATAAACTCTTTATGTCAACCTTATCTTAATCGGCCGTATCCCCCAATTCAAACACGAGAATAATTTCTCTATTGAATTGGATAGTTCTATTTTGAAAAAAACTTATTATGATTTGCTATATTGCATCTATGTACTAAATTAAAATAAAAATATCCATTTTGGCAGTGGTTGCAAGTATATTTTTTGTGGTATCATGTATCATTTTTAACGTTTTTCTTTATGACCATTCTAAATATTGATGGATTTGGCATTTAAAATGTAGAGATAAGATATGATAAAATAAGTTTCGAGAGAAACAGAATCTCTCATCGACAGGTAAAGTCTTATTTATGTGGAGATTCTAACTCTCTCGAAACTTAGTAGCGGAGAAAATATAAAATATTATTTAACATAGAGGTAATGAGGTTAATTTTATTTGGTGATCACTAGGTATTTTTAATTTTTGAATAGCCTCAATTTTCATAACTTAGCTGAGACATTTACAAGATCGATTTTTTAGAAAAGTCTGATAAGAAGTACTTATGCGATTTCTGGATCTCCTGGACACGCTCGAAGAAAGTTCACTGAAATTTTCCGGATGTTACGTCATGGGATCTTCTGCAATACGTAGTATTTTCATCCGTATCTACCTCAAATCTCTCCGTCATTTCGAGTAAAATTGGAGTAGAACCAATTTAGTGTGGCAGCCTGAACGGAAGAGATATTACATCCATGGAATTATATATCATTATTTTATTCACGCCACTGTTATAGTCTTGTTTTTAAATTTATACATAAATAAATATGAATGTTCATTTGCGAAACATTGAGAAATAATTTATGCGTCACGATGTCATGTTTATGCGTCAATGGCTAATTATGTATTTACCTTAATAAAATTAGGTCATTTAATGGCTCGATAGGATGACGAATTGTATAATATAATATTTATCAGGAACCCAGACCACTCATCTTTTAAATAAGACAAATCATAGTTGGGATAGCTTAGTCTCACAGAAATGAAGCAAGTTACATGAGAATCACGTATTGAAGTCTTTTTATACGATGGCCCAGTGCTTACAACCTGTATGAGCTGGCTTAAGTGATCACTCTGCACAATGTAACGTTCAGCAATTCTATTGTAAGAACGTCCACACATTATCTAATTTTTGAAATTTCTATATACGTTCCATCTGAAAATCGTTCGCTTATTTGAATTTATTTAGGTATTTAATAAAATATATAGAGTGATCATTACGAAATCTATGTATTCATTAGTTAATGAGAAAAGACTATAGATGTCTTTAGCATAGAACATTCGGACAGGTTGCAAGCTCTGGGCCATGGTATAAAACATGAAAATGCAAACAAAAATGTTCCTTTAATATAATCACAAGACGTGGCTATGGGAGGCAAATGAAAACACTGGAAATTAATTACCGATTAATTAATTATTTAAATATATTCACAAATGCAGTGAACAATATTTAAATTTAAGCAATTGTCTTTAATGCACACAATTTCGCAATTAATAAGTCGTCTGTGAAATACTTAATTATCGCTCGCAAGAATAATTTGTTTTATTCTTGCAAGTAAATACTTCGCCCGATGTCTGTCGCTTCGATTAATCTGCGCGTTGGCAACACTGCGGTCAATTTTGTTGCTGGTTAAGTCGCATTGAATAAATGTCAAAATAACCACTAAATCGGAAAATAACAGGATTGACCAAACGGCCCCAAACGGGTAAAATCCACTCACCGAACAGACCTCGGATAGTCAGATCAAATGAATCTCCTAGTAATCCAACACAAGTGTTACTTTACATTATTACTTAAATTAATCATACCTTACAATGTTCACAACCCCTGGTGTTTTAATACAACCAGACAATAATCCTGTATCTGACGCGTATAAATAATTACAAATCAGTGGCAAAAAAATTAACACGGATGTGTCTCAAGTCTCAAGAACATCTTACATAATCATGGCTGGCAAATTATGAATCTGATTAACTCCCATTCTTAGTAAACTCAAACGTAATTGTCAATTACATCTGATTCTACAATGTCGTGCCAACAAAGGAGGCGTATCTTTTGTGACTGTGTTTCTCAAAATTGGCATCGTTTTCAAATCTGCTGGAAGCAAGGTCATGGCTCTTCTTACTTCACACCAAGCAAGATGGTTATGTGAATATATAAAAAAACAGAACCTATCATCAAGGAATATCGATGTTAATATAATATGTATGTACATGGTGGCGCAAATTTACTGATGGTTTAACAAATCTACCTTTCTTAAGACAAATTTATTTTTGATGTGAAAACTTCTATAGTCGCGTTAGGCGATTTTCTGATTGTTTAAATCCATGTATTCACTAGGGGACAAATAGCGCAACATTCCGTGCGTCATGTCGCATCAACATCTACGCTCATGTTTCGGGGACAATGACGCGGTCATTTGACGTGTACACACCGGAACTCACATATCACTTGTCGCGGAAATGTCGCCCGATGAGGTTATGATGATTAGTGCTGCGCATCTATTTATTCTAACGAGTTTATCGAAACGTAAGAGGAGAAAAGGGTGGTGGGTGCGAAATTATTTAGTGCAAAGAGAAAGTCTGACGGATCTTTTGTCAATTTCACTTGAATGACAACAAATGATTTGACAAATAATCGGGCCTTCCATAGCCAAGCAAGGCACAACATTACGGAACGCTGTTGGCCCTCACATCAGACTTGCAATTAAAGCTCAATTAGAGCTCGATCATTGGATGACAATCTTGTTTCCCCACACTAATGTTATGTTGAGTGGTATACAGTTACAGCGCATGCGTAAACATACTACGTGGTACTGACACGCGGCGCGATGTAGCGGGGTGCTCGCTTGGGTACCGTGCTCATGGCAACGTTGCCGCGGCACGTAGAAATGCCCCGCTATGTTGTGCGCGACGTCGCGGAACAGTGCGCGACGTTGCAACGTCACGTAGACTCTATGCCGCCATGATGTTGAGGAACAATTTGTCCCCTAGTGAATACTTAGCTTAAATATTATGAGTTCGCGTCGCTGGCATGCTAAATTTAACAGTATATTTGTAGCTACAACTATGACGTATTGCGCTTGACCAGCAGTGAAAGTATGAAGATTTATCTATGAAATTCGGTGGAGTTTTCAATGTTTACTGCAAACTTTGCAGATATACCATTATCTGAATTTTTGAATGAACCATTAGGTTTGACCATGTCCAACGATCGAAAACTCAGCACTACAAAATATTTAACGACAATCGATGTGGTTTTTATAAATAATATAATAATAATATTGGATTAATTATACAGCGCCATTTTTGTGAAAATTTCACCTCAAGGGCGATATACACACAAAAAACTCTTACATACTAAAAGCATAGAATAACAAAATGAAAAAGAAAAGAGAAGGAAAAACAGCTCAAAACATAAAAAAGTAATAATAATAATAGTAATAATAATAAACAACGAATATTAAAAATGCTCTGGGAAAGATTTTGTAAACAGGTGCGTTTGGACAAAAACTTGTTTTGTGCCATCCAGTACATGTCAGAGAAAGGCGTCAATTAGGTCAAATTTAAGGTGCCTTAATATTTTCACAGTCCATCATCTCTTCGCAAAGGTTAGTTAGTTATTTTTCGCTCACAAGAGATCGACGAATGGCTTGTCAGATTTTTATTTCCAAGGTGAACTCATTGCAGCTGTGAAACTATTGATGAGAGCCTTTTTGGGAAGCTTTTTTGAGTTTAACAAAGGTAATCACCAAGGCCTTAGGTATGATACAATTATACACAACATTTGCACGGACCTCGTTTTTTTCAAAAATATAATTGTTTTGAAATATTTTCCTTGCATTTTTATTGATTTGCGATGTGTATTTATGTAAAAAACATATCGAACTACTTATTGATCTTAGATAATTTTTTTCTGAATATTATTTAAAATTCATTCAATCAATATAATATTATTTATCTCTATTTATCATAAAAAGTATATTGTCTAAAAGTTATTAACCTGGAACTTATTCCTAAAATTGTGTTTAGTTATTTGGGTTAGTCTGAATATTATTCTCAATATATTTTATCATTTATTATTTTTCAATATTAATAAATAAGTATATGATGCTATATCATATTCAAATGTTCACAAAATATTCATACGTGTTCTTTAATGTCACTCTAGGACCACTATTAGGGTAATTAATGACCTGTTGACGGTTGGTTTGTTAAAAATAAAAATAAATAAAATATTTTAAAACCTGAACACACTAAAAATGCAAAAATATTATGCCTTAAGCTGTATTCTGTCGAAAACTGTAACCTTTGTAAAATAATGATTTGAATAAATATAACAGCTGGGGCACCAAGATCTAAAATTATGATCTATCGCGGGAATTTTGAAGGGCGAGTTGTTTAAATAAGAATGTATCTGATTGCATATTTGTTTGTCTTATTTGGTTACATTAGACAGCATTTTCTCCATTTTACAAGCTTTTATTAGCTCTCTTTGTATGTTTTTTGTGGAAGAATCTTGCAATTGATTTTGTCACTAACTCTCCGACTAGCTAGAGCTCTGAAACTTTCAACATTTACATAAAGTAGACGACTATACATTATTAAATCATTTTCGCCATGATTTGGTCTTATTTCGATTATAATTAATAATCGCGTCACTCACAAGCAATAGCCGCAGAAACGGCTGAAGAACAAGCCGTTCGAAAATTTGTTTTAAACTACATAAAATGACGTCTGTACTAATATTATAAAGAGGAAAGATTTGATTGTGTGTTTGAATTGAATAGGCTCCGAAACTACTGGATCGATTTGTAAAATTCTTTCACATTCAGAATTCTACATTATACCTGATGAACATAGGCTATAGAATATTTTCAAAAATGTTAGGGATCCGTATGAAAATTTCGATAATGTAACACAACGTGTGAAAAAATTACGAAAAAAAAAACTTATATTGCGTACGCTGCGGAAATTATTGCCAATAGAGCAAAGTAATGTACTACAGTTTTATAGAGGACATTAATATCTACAAAAAAGTCTGCGATAACACATGTCTAAATATTACAGTTATGTTACAATTAACATTAGATGGAAACATTATTTTTAAGAGAACAGCGGACCCTTTGTTTTCCCTCACAAACTTATTTTTTACTTAATCCTTAACCCGTGCAACGCCGGGTACGACCAGCTAGTATTTAATATTTGTATACCTACTGAAAGGATGATGTTAAAAAATCTATTACGAATGTATGCAAACAAAGCATATAAAAGCACGTCTTCCTAAATTTATTAACTTGTTTGATAATAAATTATATCTCAATATTGATAAAAGTGTTTTATGGATGCTTTGTTATCGTTATTTATATTTATTTGATGTAGATATTCACAGTAAAAAGCTGCCAAATTAAAACAGAAAAAAATATTACTATCAAGCAGCGAAAATACACGAGTAATTTTGTAAGTTAGAATATTCAAGATGTTATTTCTCTTCTGAGAACTTTTCCTTAAATGGCTTGAATATTGCGTTACGACTGACAAAATCGTAACAATGGAATACAAAATAAACAAACGTATCAATAAATAAATTATCGATGTATTGTGAACGAAAGTTTTTAACGTATCGCCTGCGAAACATAATAAAATAAAACTCAATTTGATCCAAGGTTCTCAGAGACGTGATGCAATGTATGGCTTATAATCAGCTCCATTGGTGCTTTTCTCAACGCTGATCTAATTACATAATAACTGTTCCTTTGTTGGTCCTCGCTTCGCGCCACGATCTTCTCCGAAGGTGGCAAAACCGGAGCAAATTCGTTTTTATTGAGAGTGTGCAGTTAAATTTTATTTGCACTTGATTGGTGATTAACCCTTTCCTGTCCAATATCCACATAAATGTATAAATAAATTTCGAAAATAATTTTATATGCATGTACTTGACGCACTTTGAGTGCTCAAATGAATATAAGATAAATCCTTCTTTTCTTTTTTTTAAGGTTTAAACAGGAGTGCAAAAATGTTATTATAAAAACTTTTAAATGATTAGATGGAATGCAATATGTTTAAGTGAAATCATGTATTAGCCCACACAACATTATGTGTGGAACTAAATAATTAAGATAAATAAAAATAAATATTCATAGAAGTCTCCCAGAGACGAATCTGTTTATATGAGAAACGTACATGAAAATCTTAACATAAGATGATCCAGGGCTAGCGGCCTGCAGGTATTGGCTAAAGTGATCACTCTACATTGTGCAATGTTCACCAATTCCATTGTAAGAACATCCATACATTAGCAAATTTTTTAATGTTATGTTCCAAATCTGAAAACCTTTTGTAAATTTGAAGTCGTATGCATAGATTGCGAAGCAAGTAATGATATCTCTATATTTGTAGAGTGATGTATAAGCCAGCTTATACAGGTCGCAAGCCCTGGGCCATCTTACAAAAATATTTCCATAACGTTTCTCGTATGAATAGCTTCATCTTTGTGATATTATTGACATAATCCAGTAATTGTGTTGTCTCAGAATGTATA